>VZRI01013791.1:65989-88124 GCA_013397515.1 Upupa epops | reverse complement strand
TTGCCCATGGAGGTGGATGGGGCCCTGTCCCTGGAGGTGTTTAAGGCCGGGCTGGATGAGGCTCTGGCCAGCCTGCTCTAGGGTGGGGTGTCCCTGCCCATGGCAGGGGGGTTGGAACTGGATGATCCTGTGGTCCCTTCCAACCCTGACCGATTCTGTATTTCTTCCCAGGGAGGGTGATGGGGCACTGGAGGGGGCTGCCCAGGGGGGTTGTGGAGTCTCCTTCTCTGGAGACTTTTGAAACCCACCTGAACTTGTGGTGGGTGATCCTGCTGTGGCAGAGGGATTGGACTGGATGATCTTTTGAGGTCCCTTCTGATCCCTGATGATTCTATGATTCTACTATTTATTCTTATCTGAACTGTTTGATTCAGTCTGCAGGTGTGGGCAGGTGAGTGACTCTTTGAGTGAGGCTGGGCATTTTTTGTTTACATTTCACTGTCCTTCCTCCATTAAGCTAAGGACAACCTGGTTCTATTTATGCTGCCTCTGAGCTTTTCCTTTTTAATTCTTGCTGAAATACACTTCTGTTCCCTGTCTGACAATTGGGGTAGTTTAGATTTCAGAATAGACTGCTCCCAGTAGAGTCCTAAAGAAACCTCAGGGCCTAACTATTTGTACCATCCATCACTTGGTCGTGAGGTGGCATATGCAGGACCTCAGCTAATCCATGGGACAGACAACTCTGGAATGGCTGAACAAAGACTGCAGCTGTGTCTGCCTTTATTAACTGATGCAAATGGGGCTGCTTTTACAGTTTGCAATGAAATGTCTGTTGGAGAACACTGCAGCTCCTGCTTTTTTCATATGGTGGGCATGAGCATGTCCCCTTCCTGTGCAGGGACATCAAGGTCTCTTTACGGCTGCATTGGAAGTAGTATAAACCCTCTTACCAGCTGTTCCATCTGGAGGGACGGGGCAAAAAGTGATCCAGTTAAGTAGCATGTCAGGACTATAGAGGTAATGTCAGACTTGAGACACTGGGGATACTCCAGAAAAATCTCCTGCCTTCAAATGTCTTGAAAGTCTTCAAGGTATCTTTGTCAGTCCAAGTGCTCACCCTCATAGGTAGTCAAATCCTACAGTCACTCGCTACCAGGACTTCATAAAGAAAGCAGAGTGGAAGAGCCTAAAACAAAGAGGGTTCTGCCTGTCTCAGGCTGCACCAGGTGAAATGCTGACAGAAGGCTTCATGGACTGAGGCTGCAGGAGCTGTCTCAATGTGTTGTGTTACTTCTTTGGATGAATAGAGCATGCCCAGTTGGAAGCCCAGATGTCTAAGTGCAGCTCATCTGTATGCTCGGGCATCCGGGGTGTGCGTGTGTACATGTACGTGGAGAAAGGCAGAGGAATTCATGTTGAAAGAGCTGAAATGCCTGTAGAAACCAGAAAGGTAGTGTGTGTAAGGGTTATTAGCTACACTGTCACTGGGATCTAAAGCAATCTCAGACCAAAAGGTCAATAGTGTTTCTAAAGATGTTAAGTACCTTCTAACATGAGTGGCTGCTCCTGCAGATGCTTCTTGTTTCCAGTCTTTGCTGAAAAGGAAAATGATGCAGTAAAGAGCTATTCTTTCCTGCAGTAAGAAAAACAACTCTGCTGAAGAAAATAGGGCCATGCCTCTGTTCAGAGTGCTTAATGACATAAGATAATGTTCAAATTCAGATCAATGATCCTTGGACTGAGTTAGGCAGAAAAAGGCATTTACTCTTGATTTCTCGCCCTGCGTAAGTGCCTTTATGCACTAGCCAGTGGAGAAGAGCTAACAAGAGGGCTTCTGAGCTGTTTATAACCATCTCTACTAGGAGCTACCTCTTACCAGTAGTAAGGTTTGCCTGGTCCTTTGCTGACTCTGAAGAAGCAATACTGGTTCCCCATCCTGATCCAAAGCTCTGTCCTCTGTGTAGTGCAATGGGGTTGTCACCAACACCTATTTTTTCGTGAACCATTTGATATCAAATGCTTGGCCCTGTATTTCTCTGCAGCATAAGCAGTCACTGCCTTGACTTCAACTTTCAGGTACACATAGTTAAACCACTCTCGCTGTGACTCTTGGTAAGGAGTGCAGACTCAGGACCAATTCTTAACTGGAATCCCTCCAGAGCATCCTATAAGGCAGACTGATTCATGAGTCACTTGTAAGGATTTCTTGGAAGTGAGAGAATTTTCTTTTTGTCCCGCTTGGATATTAGTAACCAAAAAATCCATGTAGGAAATCAATGTGAATTAAGATTGTTATCTCCCAGTTATTATAAAGGGAATGAAGAGCATACAGTGAGCTGAGGAGCTTAATTGTATATCTTTCAGCGTGTTTGAAAAATATGGGCTTACTTGCTGTACTTATTGCCTTTATTATCCGCTCCAATTTGTAACCAGAAATATACGAGAGTCAATTAAGGTTTTGAAGAAAAGTTTTCTTTTCTTCTCCAAACCAAAGTGCCATACATCATGCGGTATCAAATCCAGTGTTAGACTAGCAGAAATTTACTGCACCGTGTCCCCGCAGTGAAAATTTGCAGCTAGATTAATGTTGCTTTAGCTGGCATTAAATCAATTTCATACATATGCTCATATTTTCACCAGTGACATTCTGCAATAGCTGATGTTTTGTAAAAACAGAGAGGGAAAGAAACCCAGCAGGCTTTGTTCAGGCTTCATATACGTGTGTGTGTGTGCGTGCGTGTGTATACATTCATCTGTGTGCATGCATATCTACATACAGGTGATCACCACACTTCATGCTTCACTTGCTATGAAAACATCTTGAGGTTTCAAAGTTAACCAACATGCTTCGTGCTTTTTTACGGCACATACCCCTTGTATCTGCGGTGTATCAACGCACCTTCACACAGCTGAAGATCTTTAATCTGGATAACATGGAAGTCTTTGATTTTTCTTTTCTCAGTTTATCAAAATTCTTCTTGTTATACAACTTACACTTCAGCGTTTGACATATGGGGATGAAACTTCACACGTCTTCCTACCTAATGCTCGCTGCACTGCAGCTGAACCCGTGCTGGCTGTTTCTCAGTAGATCGATAACAGCATCCTCCATGAGAGGACACACAAGCTGCCCCAGGATGCTTTCTCCACTTGTGGGAGTTTGCTCCCTAATCACAGTAATGATGAGGCTGGAAAAGACCTTGAAGATCATCCAGTCCAACCTAAAACCAACCAAGTAATCAAANGTTAACCAACATGCTTCGTGCTTTTTTACGGCACATACCCCTTGTATCTGCGGTGTATCAACGCACCTTCACACAGCTGAAGATCTTTAATCTGGATAACATGGAAGTCTTTGATTTTTCTTTTCTCAGTTTATCAAAATTCTTCTTGTTATACAACTTACACTTCAGCGTTTGACATATGGGGATGAAACTTCACACGTCTTCCTACCTAATGCTCGCTGCACTGCAGCTGAACCCGTGCTGGCTGTTTCTCAGTAGATCGATAACAGCATCCTCCATGAGAGGACACACAAATTGCCCCAGGATGCTTTCTCCACCTGTGGGAGTTTGCTCCCTAATCAGGGCAGANTGAGCCTCCTCTTTTCCAAGCTAATCAGGGCAGGGCAGTCTTCTGGACAGGACTTCATAAGGTAATTTCTCTCATCATCTGCTTCTGAGCAAAGGACATTGTGGAGAGCAAGAGTCAGCTGACTCATGCTGTCCTCATGAAGCAGCCACTGCCGCCAAGGGGGCAAAACCAGGTTTCCCCATTCCTCCCCTATTATTAATCAAACAATTGCCCGGTGCATGAGGAGCAGTGTGTGCAGCAGTGACATCACTGCAAGGTCATTGGCAAACCAGTCACGTGGATTTTCTCTTCTCAGTTACCTCAGGGCAGGTAAAACCATACCAGTTGCTTTGATCATCGTCAGCTATAGCTGCCCATCTTGTACTGAACTGGTGTCTCGCTGGCTGATTGATGCGTGTCTGGGTAATATGAATCTTCAGGGAGAAGAAAAGCGACTGTTTCTGTGTAGGCATCTCACCTGGATGATCTGAGCTGAAAAAGAGGGCCTTATTTTATCTCACAGTAGTAAAGGATGATTAAGTTTCCTGAATGGAGAAACCACTGCAAGTAAAAGGAGAATCAAGCCCAAGGTTCACAAGCAGCTCTATGGTGAATTTGCAAGTGAGTAATTTACTGGGATTTAAGGATTTACAGGATTCAAGTGCAGGTATATTCTGGGCTGAGACATAAATGGATGTAGGGATAATGTAGCCTATATACAGGGATAACTCTAAATGGGCCTGGGGAAGCATATATTCCTTTTCCAGCATTCTGAGATGCACTGACGGACATGGGAAGGGACTGACAGGCTCTTGGAATGATAGTCAGTTGCAAGTGGTGATCTTCTGAAGGTCACCTTCAGGGTGCAAGCAAGCTGATCTAGCCATTTTACTGTAGTATCCCCACTGGGTGGTATCTAGGCACCTCATGGGCATCACCACCACTCAGTGAGGCAGGAAACTTCGTGTTTTGTAGAAATATAGAGAAGTTGAAATATAGAGGACTACCAGGAAGAATCTTAATTGACATTGATATTCAGGGTTCCAGGTGTCCAGTTTTGGGCTCCTCAGTTCAAGAAGGACACAGAGCTGCTGGATGGTGTCCAGCGTAGAGCAACCTTCAATGATGAAGGAAGTAGAGCAGCTCCCTTATGAGGAAAGGCTGAGGGAGCTGGGTCTCTTGAGCTTGGAGAAGAGGAGGCTGAGGGGGGACCTCATTGATGTCTCTAAATATGTGAGGGTTGGGTGTCAGGAGGATGGAGCCAGGCTCCTCTCAAGATCATCTGGTGACAGGACAAGGGGCAATGGGTGCCAGCTGGAACAGAGGAGGTTCCATAGAAATAGGATCGGAAGGCACCTATTGTGAGGTCCCTTCATATCCCTAATGATTCTATGATTCTACGATTCAATGATCTGCCACAAACCTGAGGTGTTTTGACTTTCCTTATGGTTCTAAACCTTATGGCAGAAGGACTCTTTACTTGGGGAAGCAGTTCTTTCTACACCGTGAAGTTTGTTGGATATACTTTCTTTAGGATGCTGCTCAACAGTGATGCATTATGATGTGATGCTTCTCTTGAGATGTTTGCCTGTGTGTAGTTGAGGTCACACATAAAGCCTGGCACTCACCTGAGTAACAAACTTGAGCTGCCTTAAAGTGTATTTCACACAAAGCTTTCTGCCATTATCTTTTAACTCTGTTGGTTAATATCAGATCAAATTCAGTCCCTGCTTTTCTAAGTGGCATCCAAAACCAAAACCATCCTCCTATTTCCTTCTGATGAAGAATTCATCTTAATCTTTTCACGTTTCTGTATGTCTTTTGTCTCTGATCTCTTAACCCTTTGCCCATCCTGAAGAATATCCACTGTCAGTACAGCACACAGCTAACATAGGTTTGGGGGTTTGTTCTGACATACAATGCAGCAAAATTATAAAACAATACGTGGATCAAGAAGAAACCAATCCATTAGGAATTTATTGCTGCAGATTGCTTGAATGACTCATATTCAGCTTTGGCCAGCAGTGCTGAGCAAAGAGAAAGGCCTCTTACACATTCTTTCATTATGTAAAATCAGAATGAGTACCAACAGAGGCACCACGAGTATGATTCCTTTTTAAAATCTACATCCTGAGCTTTGCTTCCCCCCCTCTGTTTTATTTTCAAGGCGAGGCGGATGATGCCCTAGCAGAATCATAAATGAAAAGCTGCCTGAAAAAAATCCTCAAAGATTTGAGAGCCTTGGAAGACAGCTGACTATTAACTGTGTGCCAGCAGTGAGCACGGAACACTGGCTCACGTCTCCACCTGCTTTATTGTTCCTAGGAAGGATTTTCATGGTTTCCATGCAGGGGGCTGTGTCTCTAAAACTAAAGATAAGCCGCACAAGAATTCTATGTAGTGAATCTCTGGTTTGGGATATGTGCAGTGTGCTGGTTCTATTGAGTCTTCAGCTCTGTTGTGCTTTCAGGGTTTATGATGTAAGGGTATAGGGAAATAAATTCTGAGCATTACATTAGTTTTAGGCTCTGTTCTTCAAGTGTTCAATTTTTTATTCCCTGTGCTCCTTCTTGGGTTTCTTTTGTTTAGCCATGCGCACGCACGCGTCCCCGTGCGCATCCTTCCTCTATCATCTCGATTGCCTGTCCTGCCTTTTTTATAAATAACTTTTTAAATTTTCTGACTATTCTCTGTGTCGTATTTAATTTAATCCAGTATTTATTACCATGGTAAAATGAACGATCACCCGACGCTTTTCTGTGCATGGTTTGCAGCAGTTTTCATAAATAAGGTTTTAATAAAACACAGGTTTCATTTTTTACATTCTAATTAAAAATTAAGAGGGGAAAAAATAAAAGGAGAGCAATAAAAAATGGACCAAATTCTTCTCTCAAGTGCATGCACCAGGCTGGCTGAATTTACTGGATTTACTCTAATCTAAAATGTGCATAAGGAGGGAAAGCAGAGCTGGGGATAACTCTTTATGAAACCGTGAACCAGCAGCAATAACAGGGTAGTAATTACCGAGCGCCTCTAGCGCGCTCTTTCGAAGGAGCTCATATGCCTTTGCTCACTCTCCCGAGAGTATTACCTGGAAATTCATTAAACACAAAGCTTAGAGTTTAGCAAGGCAGCTGACGGATAAGCAGAGACCAAGGAAGTATTTGCCACCGTTGGATTACTGCAGCTCAGATGACTAATAATGGTGGGTTGCGGTGTCCTGACATGGTGACCACTCATCCTTTGTTCCACAGCAAACTCTTGCCCATACTGCTACCCCTGGGTCTCTTGAGCTTGGAGAAGAGGAGGTGGAGGGGTGACCTCATTCATGTCTATAAATAAGTGAGGGGTGGTTGTCAGGAGGATGAAGCCAGGCTCTTCTCAAGGTCATCTGGTGATAGGACAAGGGGCACTGGGTTCCAGCTGGAACAGAGGAGGTTCCATCTCAATATCAGCAGGAACTTCTTCCCCGGGAGGGTACTGGTGCACTGGAACAGGCTGCCCAGGGGGGTTGTGGAGTCTCCTTCTCTGGAGATGTTTCAGACCCACGTGGCTGTGTTCCTGTGCAACACAGCAGGGTGATTGGACTGGATGATCTTTCAAAGTCCCTTCCCATCCCTAATGATTCTATGAAAAGTCTTTTTCCCGATGGGAGTAAAGCCCAGAATCATCACAGCAGAGGAAAATGTGTGTAACCTAGGGGACAGGTGTCTCACACATTTAAAAACCATCTCATTTCTTATGGGACAGCACATCACACGTGGAATTGAGACACTTTTGAACTGCTAAATGCTTAAAAGTGAAAGACTTTGTCCTACGGGAGAAAAGGAACTCTCTTATAAATTAAAACGGTCTCATCTGGATGGTTAAATAGTTTCTCAGTGGGAAAAGAATAAAATTAGAAGCAGTAGTTTTCAGTGAAATTGTTGGGGTTTTAGGCAGCAGCTTTATTTTTGGAACAATGAAAAGGCCTTGCTATGGTTGTTTTACTAGCTCTTGTAGAATTGTTCATGGTCAGGGCTCAAGGGACCCTGCAGATATCACCTCTGTGTCAAAACGTGTGTGAAGGGGGCAGGCAGTGTTTGCACTGTGGGATTAGAGTATCGGGGGGGAGCCTGGGGGCTGTGCAGCTCAAAGCAACAGTCAGCGTGGAGGTAAGGTGTTAGCTCTGATGCTTTTAAGGCTGTGAGGAGACCACATTCTGAGAATGGCATTGGAGCTGCTGCTTCTTTCCATGCTTTCATGGAAATTTTGCAAGACATCTTCAGCTGGATACTAACTGGAGATGGGCAGAGACTGGTGGCAACGTAAAGCTTTTTCCTCAGTTAATTGTGGTTAAATCGGAGGATTAAAGTAGGGCCATCAGGATATAACCTCCCAAAGAGCATATTTGTTTATGTTTGTACAGCTACATATACTGACATGTGTTATTTTCTGTTAGAAGCCAGTAATAACAACCCTGTGCCTGGCTTCCTGAGTGTCTGGATTTGCAGCTGTGTCTGTATCAATAGATAGCAAGGCACAGTCAGGCAGCATTTGTTTGCATCTAACTGTATTTCTGCAGAGCTAATGTCATCTCCTATTGCCATATAAAACTGTCAGACTGGCTGTGACACTAGGATGCCATTTCTTTTTCCATTGTGGATAGTGAAATCATGGTTTGCAGGAGCCTCTTAAGCTGAACTCGTTCCTCTGCGTGTGTTTGTGTGAGTGCTCGTGACTGTCTGTTTTAGTCCTTTGGATTAATCAATACTGTGTTGGGAGCTGCCCAGCAAAATTTGGGTGCTCAGTATCAGAGCTCTTCCATCACTCAGCTGTTTCCTTGCAGATACAGGCAGGCAGTGAGAAGTTAAGGGATAAAGTTTCTTGCCTGTTGTAGCTTCGGCGCAGTATACCTTATGCTGACTCTGGAGGAGGTTTTAATAAAGCCTTGTGGGATTAGGGAAAGGGGCTAAAAGCCTAGTCTGATTATATCAGAATCGATTAAACATTCTTTAAACTTCATTCTCTGATCATAGACTTTTACCAGGAATGAGCATCCCTGCAGTTTAAAATAAAGCTTGAGGGCTCTTAGTAAATAAAGCTCCAGAATTTCAGCCTGGCTCCTAAACCACATGGAAAGGTATGGTATGAGAAGAAAAGTACACACTATCAAAGTCATTCATTATCACAGCCTGAACAACTGTTCAGGTTTCTGAAGATTCACTCATCTGTATTTTTCTCCCCTTTTTCAATTCTTCAATTTAATTCAATTTCATTCAATTAAATTCTTCTCCTAAGTCATTCTGCTCAGGGACAGAGCACTTGCCTTTTCACAAGCAGCTCAAGGTGTTCCATTGCTGCCCGGACTGGAACATTACAGTCCCACTCTAACAAAACACAGATTTTCTTCTAGAATCCACCCAAATTCTAGAGATCTCATCAACAAGAAAAAATATAAGATTAAAACAGACAGATTACAGCAACTGGTGGAGACATGCAACTTGGCTGCCTGCAGAGCTGGGCTGGCCACTAGATGAATGACAGATGCTCTCTATTAACCTCTCTCCCACTCCAAGGGGGAAGTGAAAGGGAGTAAGGGAGAGAGACTGACTGACTAGAAAACTAAAACTGCTTCAGTGAAAATGTGTGCAACTTGGTCTAGGTGGTCCTGCTGTGGCAGGGGGATTGGACTGATGATCTTTTGAGGTCCCTTCTGATCCTTATTGATTCTATGATATAGAAACCCAATACTAAGCCCAACCCCTCCATTGGCAATTACATCACTGTCACCACTGATGTGAACACAGGGGAAGTCCCATAGCAACTCAGCAGCTGACAGGAACCAGATGCAGAAGCTGGATTCTGGAGCTGGGTTCAGGAATACACGGATTGGGACTGGAGGCAGAACATGCAAAGTCCTCCTCAGATGCCAGCCATTGAAAAAGAGAGACTGACCCTTGTGATCCCTCAGCTTTCTGTGTGAACATGACATGTGTGGAACAGAACACCTTGTTGGTCACTGTAGGGTCACCTGTCCTGTCTGCTCCTGCTCACAAGTGTAACCTCTCTCTTAGTGCACCTGCAGTGTCACACCAAGACCTAATGATTCTAAGATTCTAAGAAAAAGCTGAGACACAGAGGACTGAGTTGCTTTTTGCTCCACAGCATGCTCTCTCTTCTTGCAGTTAAATTTGGAAAGCTTCGTCCCTGACAACATCAGATGGAACCTGTTGGTCCCAGCGTAATGTATCTTCCCCATAATCATGTGTGCGTGTGTATTTCCCATTAGGTGTAATAAGGGTTATGTATTGAGAGCAGATGCTACTATCCAATAACTGTCTCATGCTATTATGCCTGGATTTATTTAAATGCTGTTGTCTCCCCGTACCACGTGAGCATTAGAGTGCACATTTCCACAGCAAACCATTGAGAAAATGCTCAGCACTGCTCATCATCACAGTGCAGGGATGTAGTTCAGAACCATAAAGCTGACTTCTCTTCTGACGCTGACTTCACTGGTGTCTAAGAGATTCTCGGGCTGCTAAAGATGAGTGTTGCACTCTCAACAGTTCACAGCCATCGTGGACATGAGAAGGTGTCAGTGTGAGGCGTGCACTTGTGCATGGGTGGCTTTTTGACCAGAGTAAATAGAAAGCTGATGTTGGAGAAGGAAAAGAAATGATTTATGACAAATTTACTCTCGGGGAGAAAGTGTGATATGGAGTGAGCTGGCTTTGCTCACTTCTCCATTAGCACTAGATGTCCAGAAGTATAACAGAGTTCACTTGCCAGCTCAGGTCAGTCATGGCAACACTTTAGTAAAACCTCAGTGAGAACTCTGAGAAAAGTAATGAGAAATGCTGTGTTTGATAAAAAAAAGGCAAAGAAAGAAGGGAAGAGAGAGATAAGAGAATGTGAGGGAGAAGAAAACCAATCAAACACATTTACTGTGGAAGAGTTTCTCAGCATGGGGAGCAGAAGTGACTCAGGAGAAGGTAGGGGTTTTCTTATCACACACATTTTTCATCTCAGTCCTCATCTCTCCCTACCCACAAAGGCAAATGGATAAACTCTGTCTGTACAGCTCAGGACTTCACATTTCTCCTTGAGCAGTGGCTGTGCATCTAGAAATCTGGAACTACTGTAGGACCTGTCCCTCTTGGAGGTTTATTCCTTCTCTTTTTGAACATGTGGATGTACCTTTCCATTTGCTGATGACACAAAGCTGGGTGGTGTCGCTGACAACCCAGCAGACTGTGCTGCCATTCAGCGAGACCTGGGCAGGCTGGAGAGCTGGGCAGAGAGAAATGCCCCAGGTAATGTTTTTACCTGAATTCACCAGGCAGAACACCCAGATGGCTACATTTTCTAATGAGGAGACACTTGGGATTCCAAGTCCTTGCTTCCACACAGGGAACAGCACAGTTTTATGGATGCACTCAGATACTGCTCGGGAGCTCCTCTGTGCTGTGTGAGTGAGTGACAGTCCTTAGAGGATCCTTGGAACAGCACAACTGGGATTTACTAGAGTTTACCCAGAGCACAGGAGTTGGAGACGATCTTTAGGTTGCATAGCAAGATTCTTTTGTCTCTCTAAGGTGCCAAGGAGTCAGCTTAGAGGGGAAGCCCGATCTACATGAATCTGTAAGAAGATACCTTAGCAAACATGTTTGGGCTGTGGCTTTGCAGCAATTGAAGTGAATTCAGTGCCAGTTGTCAGTAAAAATTCCTATTTATCCTTGCAGTTATTTAATGGGAGGTGCAAATGTGTGATTGAGCTCTATCAATCTATAGGTTTTGTACTTCTGTAAGCAGGTTTAATCATGTAGCTGACATTCTCTTGGCATAACCCCTTTTTTCCCGAGTAGTGGAAATGTGCTGTGGCAGGTAAGCGTGTGTCAGTGGTTAAATCTACTGAACACTCCACGGGAACAGAAGAAATGACCTCCCTGGCTGGGTCTTTAGGTGAGCGAAGGAATGGTGCTCTGATGTTTCTCTCTGGTGTTTCAACCTTGCGGGGCCATGTTTTGTGCACAGATGTCTGACCAGCCTTCCAAAGGCTGAGGTGAGCGATTCTACATGGGAAGCAAGTCAGGTATTCAAGAGAGGAAAAGTTGTCATGATACCTTTGTCTGCTCATCCAACCCAGACCCAGACTTAACAGATGGGTCCCAAAGTCTGTTCCATGACCTCCCATGCTGTCATTGAGATTGGAAATCCCCACTGCAATTACTAGCAAGTTTCTCTGTCCTGATAGGTTATGAGTGTCAGCTCCTTGGGGAGTACATGGTAGCCAAGAATCAGAGTAAGGCTGCTCTTGTGGCACAAAGCTAATGGGACGGACCCAAAATGTCATCCTTTATTTCAGCCTGGATAATTTCTTACTCCTTTGTTGGGTTTTTTTAGGGTTTTTTAAAATGTAAGTTGTGTTTCCTTGCCTTTTTAGTTTGATCAATCAGCACTGCAATGATGTGCTTAAAGACTAACATTAGACAGGTATAACCAATGAAAGAAAAGCAACAGGAAGAGGTAGGTTTGCTTTGCTGTGCCCTATCAGTGAATGCTGCTCTAGAGCTGAGTTCTGAGTTGCAGTCTTTGTCTCGGTGGCATTATTCCTCCTCAGCCTGTCTATGTTTTTCTGTATTTCCCCTGCCTGTTTTCTGAAGAGACAATTGTTGTGAATGGTGGAGAAGGTTGAGTGTCTAACTGAAATAAAGGAAAATTAGTTTTTAAGGAGGGTAAATTGGATAGAATAGGACCCATAAGGATAACAAACTGGTGATAATTCAGTGTAGTCTTGCTGTTCTTCTCCTGTTTATTAAATATTCTTATTGACTTCAGCTTCTCAGTACTCTGTGTTCTGTAGTGTACTAAATTACAGTAACTGAATATTCTGTCTACATATGCTGACTGGTCATTTGAGAGATGAGTGTACTTGAGACAGAAATGCTTTCTCGTGGTCTTTGCATCTTTGAAATGCCAGTTATAAAATGCACATCTGTGAGAAGGCTCTTCTCCCCGCCAAATGAGATTTAATGCTGAAAATGCTACAGAGCTAAATAAAATAATAAACTTCAAGCAGGAACCTTCCTTTTGACTCACAGTTCTCTTTCTAACCACCAACACACTTGTGAGAAGGAATTACTGCCAGTGCCTCCCTACCCATACTCTCCCTTCAATAAAAGAAGCCCTACCCCACGAATATTCCAGAAAGGTTTGCTTCCCCTTGTTATGATCTAAAAATGGTGATAGACTTCTTCAGGCTTTATAAATATTGCTCTCTCTTGTTAGAGGAACGAGACACCCTGAATGTCATCTCTGTTTGGCAAATAAAGGGTAAACCACACTTGAAGGCTCTCAAGAGCAAGCATTTATCCCTAATGTTCAGCAGCTATTACTTTCTCTGGAATAGATTTGTGGGTACACCTAGAGTATTTTGGATGATGCCTGAAGGTGGCATGGGGAATAGCACAGGGCAGTGCCTGCTCAGTGGACAATACAGATGAGGACATACATTTTTTGAAGGAGAAGCCTTGTTCCATGGATTTACACTGTGGTTCTGAAGCCTGGCAAGAGGTCTTGCTCAGTTTTCTTGACTACTGCAGAATAGATTAAATCTTCCAACTTTTATACCTTTTCAGAAGGAGAGGAGGAAATACCACCTCTCTGTCTTCCCTATTAGGCCATGCAACTCCATTCCTATGAATAATCTCTCCTTAGCTAAAAAATGCTTTAAACTTTGGGTTAGGTTTTGCTTGTAGAGTGGCAGAACATCATTGCTTTGCCACCCAGCATACTCTGCTCTTGGGAGACAGCAAGCTGTAGCCTTGACACTCGTGCTCCAGATGAAAGAGATGAAACCAAGTCTCACAAAGTCCCAGCAGCTGGGACTTTGGTCCTAGCTCCCTAAACTTTAGGAGACCTTACCGCAAGGTGGAATTTTCTGGCTGTTTTCAGGTGTCCCTCTTACCTGATGTGTTGGTTGTGCTCTGAGAATGCCTTCTATAAGAAGCTCCCAGAGGAGTAACACGAAGGGAGCCATGTCTCGTTTCTGAACCCTAGTAAAGCCAGATGTTGAACTGCTCAACGCACTACAAACCAGAAAAGGGAGTGCTCCTCCATTGGTTCAGAGAGAGAATTTGCAGGTTAATGAGGTATTTGGGACCGAAAATAGTCACATTTGTGAACTTTAAGTACCTCCAAATGTGAGTGGAAGAAGTACATTGCTTTAGAAAGACAATTCAATGTATAATGTATAACTATCAATTCTATCCCTTGATGCCCTCGTGTTATTGCACCGCCTTTATTTCCTCTATTAGTGATTGAGATTTGTTCTTCCTTCTCCTGCCAGACAGTTCCTTGTCTTCCATTTGTTGAACTAAATACGTGCTTTGTCTTGCTTAGATGTCTCCGCAGCAGAGTCTAAACCTGCATCCAAAAGGGAATTCAGCATCTACATATTCAACATGCGTGGAGTAATTTGGAGGCAGCTGTTCAGAAAACATTTAGCTCGCTGTCATTGATCTCTCTTTTCCGTTTGGAGTACCAGACTTCTGAACCACATACAGCATTCTCCCTCTGAAATGGGCCCCAGGGTCCCACATCTCTCACAATAGCTAGGAGAATTTCTTTTGCCGTAGATGATTATGGAGCATATACAGACTTTTACTGGGGAGGAAGGTTTGTTTTCTCCAACAGGAACTAGTTACTTGGTTACCTGGTTTCTGCCACTTTATATAGAGCTGTATGTAGGGTTGAGAGAAGTGCATACACTACAGTAAGATGATGTGCTCAGCCACGTACCCGAGCTCTGGCACCTAAAGTTAAAGAAGCATCTGGGAGTAGAAAAAGCAATTCCCTCTCTGTACATACAAGTTTAAGGTTTTATGCCTGTGGGATTCTTTAAAACAGTTAAGGCCATGTAAGTGTTTTGCTTTATTTTTCCTTTGTGCAAGTGTATTTAATTTGTTTAGCATATTTAAGGCAATAAACTTGGGATTTTTCTCAGCTTTCCCAGTTTAAGGCATCCCTCAGCTCAGAGAGGCAGTAGACACCAGCTCCTATGTTTGCATGAGAGGAAACGTTGTGAATTGTGAACCAACCCTGTCAGGTTCTGCTCTCCCTCAGGGTGTATTTCACACCGTGTAATTAAGGTGTCTATCACTCTGTCATGGGAGAAAAAGGGAAATTAAGAGAACAGAAGTGACCTGGGTGTCAATAATCTTTTAAGCACAGTGAATATATTTCCTGTGGTTTTTTTTCAAGATGCAGGATTTCAAGACTTGTTGTCTCTTGTTTCCTTCTTGTGAGTCACAGGGACTAGACCTGGAAGAGTTCTGAGTCATTCTCTCAAATCTGCTGTTGCAGAAAACCTCACCATCTAACCTTTAAACTAATAAACTCACCGAAAAATCAAAGACATTTAGGGACCTTGTAAAGTTTTGACTTTTCTTTCAGGATCCAAATATCTTGGGGGAAAAAATAAAAGCTTCAAGACTGTGGGTTCTGACCGCACAGCTTCTCCTGTTTGTACTCAAAACTAATTCAAAGTACCAGTTCTACACAGATGTCAGCAGTTAGAACAGAAGGCAGCAAAGGGGTAGGAAAAACCTGTTCAGCAAGACAAGAGGATGGGGAAGAAAAAAGTTATTATTTCTGGTCTTTATTGCCAACACAACTGCTTTTTCATCTTATATTAGTTACTAAAGTTGACATCTCCAGAGCACAGGAGTAGTGAACCTGAGTAACCTGATCTAGTGAAGGTGTCCCTGCCTATGCACCGGGGTTGGAACTAGATGATCTTTAAGGTCTCTTCCAACCCTGGCCATTCTATGAGTCCATGTAGAAAGACTTCCATCCACTTTAGTATGTTCTTGACTTCAGCACATTCTGGGCCTGTACAGGAGGAAGGAGGCACGTGTGCTGACAACAGTGTGCAATACATCCCCTCACCAAGTCAGCTCATGGCTTTGTAAGTGCAATACTGTGTGGGCCAGTCAACATCTGTGCATCCTAGTCCCCCACGCTGAGGCAGAAGCTATGCCAAGGAAGGAATAATAGAGGCACAGCAGGCTGCATAAGCTGTCTGTAGCATGTAGGTGCCGAGAGGCACTGTGGCCTATAGGCAGAGTGCACTGAAGAATAACCTGCTTGTTAGATCATTGTTAACCAGAGTCAGCAGCATGTCTGATCAGGGCATCTAAGCTTCCCTTCCTTTTCCTATGCATCTCCTCTACGCATCTCCCAGACCTGCTTGTTAGATCATTGTTAACCAGAGTCAGCAGCATGTCTGATCAGGGCATCTAAGCTTCCCTTCCTTTTCCTATGCATCTCCTCTACGCATCTCCCAGACCTGCTTGTTAGATCATTGTTAACCAGAGTCAGCAGCATGTCTGATCAGGGCATCTAAGCTTCCCTTCCTTTTCCTATGCATCTCCTCTACGCATCTCCCAGTGAGGATGCTGACTGTTGTGGCCCAAGTTGTATTTTTGAACCTTTTTTACTTGTTGGCAACAGAAGGGGTAGCCAAGGGCTAAGATCAGTTTTGTTACGTTAGCCAGTCAGCTCTTCTATTTCTGCTGGAGAATTCCAAAGCAACTATTATGGGACTCCTCAGCTTAGACTGGGCTCCTCTGAGCAAGCACATCTGCCTGTCATATATTTTGCAGAGGGAAAACTGCCTGCAAGTCTGCTCCTAGATCTACGTACCTGTGCATTGCTCTCAGGGTAAGGACCGTGAACCATAGCCTTCCCAACTCTTGCTATGCATTGCTACTCATGTGGAGAGGGTGGATTGCAGGGAGCTTCAAAAAGCCCTCTCTGTCTGTGCCTTTGCTTAATTAACAAGCTGGACACAGTGATAGATGAAGTAGAGAGGGCAAATGAGGACTGCTGCATATTGCCAACCCCCGACTCAAGTCAGCAGGAAGCTGTGCTGCGCTGTCATACCTGCACAGCAGAAGTCTTGCAAAGACTGAGAGCATTTGGATGTGCATCTCTAGAAAGTAAAGCTTTACCTCATAATTCTCTCTCTGTGTTTCCTTGACTTCAGGCTGTGCAGTCATTTCCTAAATCAAGATGCAGTAACTTCAGTAGCTATCATGGAAAGCTGTGGGTGGAAAAGATCCTCTCTTGAATTTCTGCTTCTTCAACACTTCTTCTGCGAAAGCAAGCAGCATCAAGTATTTTACTCCATGTCACTACTCATGTAGTGATACCGATGCAATTACTGATGTGATTGTAGTGCACTGTGCACAAAGGCTCCTCTTAGTGAGTCTCTTAGGGCAGTAACCTGTTCCTGGCAGCTGAGGAAAGAAGGAAGAGATGAAAAAGCAGGGGTAACATTTCTCTAGGCACACCTTCCCAAACTTCAGGAGCCAGGATCTGTGTGTTTATGTTGAATAGCTGCTGATGGGCTTTGTTTCCAGGAATCTGTCAAATGACATGTTGGCATTTCTGAAATGGGGTTTCAGTGAGTTCCATTATGTCCTTGGGCTCTGTACAAAAATATAAATCCTTCTGATGTTTGCCAAATACCTGCCTCATAATTTCGCTTGTATCGCTACTCCCCCTTGTTCTAATGCTCTGAGAAATAATTCATGACTCTTGCCTACTTCTTTTCTCCAGGATTTTCAAAACCTCTGCTATTGTACCTCCCCCCGTCTTCTCTTTTCCAGGCAAACACCTTTCCTGTTGAATATCTGTCCAGATAGAAGGTAGCCCATCCCTTTTGTAGTTTCCTCCCCATTTATATTTCTTCTAGCCCTGTTCTTTTTCTGATGTAGGGGTGAGGACTGTGTGCAGTGTACAAGACAAAGGAGTATAAGATTTTATAGACTAGCAGGATGATGCTTTTCGTTTTGTTCTCTGTGTCTTCTCTCCTCATGGGTGTCAGTCTCTTCACCTGAGTAACAAATAAGAAGAGGTAATGACCTCAAGTTTTACCAGGTGAGGTTTCAATTGGATATTAGGAAACGTTTCTTCACCAAAAGGGTTCCTAAGCATTGGAAGAGGCTTCCCAGGAGGGTGGTTGGGGAGCATTGGCACAGGCTGCCCAGGGGGATTGTGGAGTCTCCTCCTCGGGAGATGTTCCAGACCCACCTGGCTGTGTTCCTGTGTGACTTGGTCTGGGTGATCCTGCTGTGGCAGGGGGATTGGACTGGATGACCTTTCGAGGTCCCTTCCGATCCCTAATGATTCTATGAGGTATTTAAAAACGTGTAGATATGGGGCACAGCTCAGCGGGAGAGTTCACACTGTTAGGATTGCAGATGGAGTTGATAATCTTCAAGGTATTTTCCAACCTAAATAGTTCTATGATTCTCTTTCCCGTTTTGTTCTGTTTGCTCTGAGCACTGAGACTTTTTCAATCAGTGATTCTGCTATGAGAAACCTGTGTTCAACCGGATTCTGTCAAAGCACAGTATTTTAAGAAATCTACATGCAGATCTCTCATGAGGTTGTTGATAACTATGTAGACACAGCTAGACAGTGGTATCAGAATACAGTGTGAAGGGTGGACCATGAGGTCTTACAAGATAGACTGATTACTGGATTTGACAAGAGGTTTCTGGTTGAGAAGGCTGAGGGTTCTCGTCCCATGGGATTCCACAGCGCATCATTATAATTTCTTAGGTGTGTACCTGTCTGTGAAAACTCTGAGAGACATGAGTATGGCTAAGACAGGACCTTCTGGTAAGCTTTTACATACAGAGGCAGCAGCAAGACAAAGCACTGCTATCTCAGTTACACATGGGAACCCAAGGATACTTTAAAGATAAATAAATAAAATAAATTACAAGGAAAAAAAAGAAGGGGAAGAGGTAGTAAAAAAGAAAGAAAACCCTGGGCTGTTTTTCACACTAGTTGTGTTGCATAAAGTTGTTTGTCTGGAGGTTGTGGCTAATCTTGGAGAGGAGCTCATGGCACCTGTTCAAGATGCCAGGACAAGAGGGTGTTGTTCAGAGAGCGATGAAGCTGTCCTTTATCAATAACTCCAGCGCATTCAGTATAAACAAGCTTATTCCATCTGTGCTGCATCCTGTCATCATCTGAACAATGCTGAAAGGAAAATCCTACGCCCCACTTACTTCCTGCTCTTGACATATGAAATGCCAAGAGATTGAAGGCAGCACATGGTTGAAAAGAAATGAGGTAATGGGCAAGCATAGCACAACTATGCCATCCCACTGACTCCTACGGAGATGACAGAATTGATAAACCCGAGGGTGACTCTCCTGAAAGCCATGATGCTGTATATTTTAGATATTATATTTTGCTCTGGTTGTGTTGCAAGGGAAAGAGAATGACAGGTGGGAGTCTTGTTTCTCAGTCCCAAAACACCACATGGATTTAAAAAAAACCCAACGCACCCCATTTGCAAGTAGTGGGTATGAGATGCTAAGGTGAGGAAAGCCAGCCATGTGCTTCTGGTGAGCATGCCAGTGAACAATCCAACTTGGAATGAGAAAGGGAAAGACAGACAACTGATATTTGTGGACCTGGATGAACCCTACTAGAAAGATGTAATTATTACTTACCCCTTAAATTCTGAAGGACTTCTTTGCTGAGGTTCTAGCAAGATTAAGGTAAAGCCTGATTTCCCAGCCTGCCATACTGGTACCATTAGACATTGTGAGGAGACACTGCTGTGTTTTGCACCAAAGGAGAAAAAGAAGTGCTACGTAGTCCAGGATTGGAGAACAGGAGGCTGAGGGGTGTTAATGTCTAAATAGGTGAGGGGTGGGTGTCAGGAGGATGGAGCCAGGCTCCTCTCAAGGTCATCTGGTGATGGGACAAGGGGCACTGGGTGCCAGCTGGAACAGAGGAGGTTCCCTATCAATATCTAGCAGGGACTTCTTCCCAGTGAGGGTACCAGAGCACTGAAACAGGCTGGCCAGGAAGTGTGGAGTCTCCTTCCCAGTCTCCTTCTCTGGAGACGTTCCAGACCCACCTGGCTGTGTTCCTGTGTGACTTGGTCTAGATGATTCTGCTGTGGCAGGGGGCTTGGACTGGATGATCTTTTGAGGTCCATTCTGATCCCTAATGATTCTATGATTCTATGATTTGGATCTGTATCCGTGTAGGTGTGCCCTCTGCCACACTATCTAGAGCAGAGACAGGCAACTCAGCCCCCCATCAGGCTAGCGTTCACTGAATTCTCATTCTTTCATTTGCAGAAACTAAGGAAAAAACCCCACCAAATCAATTTCTGGAGATCTAGGATCTTCACTCAAACAGGGTAACAGCAGCACGTGCCCATGAACAGGCAGCCTTCCCAACTCCCACCTGCAAATAACCTTCAGCTCCCACAGCCCCACTGGCAAACAGAGGCTGTTCAGCCCCTCACCTGACTGAAGGCAGTATACCTAATGGATGTGGTGAGGCTGGCCACAGAGGACTGAGCTCTCCGGGTGGATGACAGCAAACTCACTAGCCTTTTGTACTCCTTGCTTGCTGACAAGATGAACAGCTCAGCTCACTGCATGGCTAATCAGGAGTACCAGCACCAGTAAACTGATTTGGCCACTTTTCCCAGGTCCAGAGCTAATGACACAGATGGTACCCAGAGGAGAGCGGTATATCAGAGTGAAGCAAAGTGCCTGGTTAGTGCTGAGTTAATGGGGACAGACAGACACTGAAAAGCCTAGCTAATAATTCCTTTACACTTTAGAAAATCATCCAAACTAAGAGGGGTATTGAATTGAGGTCTAGTACTCTTCTGGAAATTTTTAGTTTTAAAAATAACCTCTCTTCTCTGTTCTGAGAATCAACTGGCATATGCTGCATAACCAGCTGCAGCCTCAAGGTTCTGGCTCCACAGCTAGTTGTGTCCCAAATATCTGATGAAGCCTAATTGGTGATTGAAGTCTGAAAGCACTTAAGGTCCAGGGAAGAGCTGGATTTAACTGACAGAGATGCCCACTGCAGAAATACACACTCCTTTTAATCTCTTCCCCCTCACTGTACACAAAGGCCAGGGACTTGGTTCAAGGCAGCAGTTTGGCTGAGAGCTGGTCAAGACTTAGGTGTTGAAAAGCAGCTTTTCTTGCTTTCCTCTGAAAGTGTTTTGCATCCTCTTTCTATTTTAGGGTCAGAGCAACTGATGACCTTTGATTACCTGTGTCTGTAACACCTCCTGAAATAAAGTATTCTCATTTCATAGGTAAAAGAATTGATGATCAGAGCTTCCAAAGGGTGAGGAGGGTAATGATCTGGCAAAGGCATCCTTTTCCTGTTCCCTGTGCATCCCATCCCAGTGGCCTGAGGCACTGGCCCCTTGTGTTAAACATAGAATCATAGAATCCTTAGGGATTGGAAGGGACCTCGAAAGGTCCTCTAGTCCAATCCTCCTGCCACAGCAGGATCACCTAGACCAAGTCACACAGATCCAGGCCAGTCTTGAATATCTGCAGAGAAGGAGACTCCACAACCCCCCTGGGCAGTCTGTTCCAAGGCTCCAGTACCCTCCCTGGGAAGAAGTTCCTTCGGATATTTAAATGGAACCTCCTCTGCTCCAGCTGGCACCCATTGCCCCTTGTCCTATGAGGCAATCTTTTGCATGGCAGCATATTAAATTCTGGTCTTCTCAAACACCAACAGACTCTTATGCAGCTGATGATCCAGTTTGCATCAGCAGAGGTGTGTATCTTGATGGCAGTGGAGCTGTATGTGGCTAATGTGATCACAAATGACTGAAGTCAAGCCCAGAGTTGCTGGTTTTTTTAGTATTCTCAAACAGATGAACAAAACCAGAAACAACAACAACAACAAAACCCCCCCACTTATTAATTTAAGGTTTTGGTTTTTTCTTGTAGTAAAAGCAACAGCCATTTGAAGTGCCAGATGTATTTGAGGAATTGATTTCTGGGTCTCACATGGCATCAGGTGACCCATAAATCAGTCCTATTGTCACAATGTATAGAATACAGAGAGGATGTGGTTAATAGGAATGCTAGCAATAATAGTAACAACAATATTAATAGCATCTTCAGTTTTAGTGAGGGACAAATAAACCTTGCATTGACACAGAATGTAGGGCAAAGGAAATTCTCCCCTACATTTTGTTGATGGTAGTGTAACACTGTAGGAGGTGCTAAGTCTGGCTTTAAAGTGACTGAAAATATCGAAAAGAACATGCACCAGAATCTGCCCTCATTAGAAACCATGCTACTTCTCCGACTTCAGCAACAGCAGAGTATTGGTTTCTAAAAGCAGATTTGTAGCCTCATAGATGACTGATCATATAGAGTTCTATAAATTGCTAATGGGCTGTTGGATTGTGTGAAGCAGGAAGGAACTGGTTGGAAAAGTGCCGTTTTCAAAAGAGCTTTTGAAAGAGAAGGGAATGCTAAGAACAGGAGTTTTGCAGGAATCCAAGGTCACAGGCTGGGAGCAGAGCATTGGAGATGGAAATCAGAAGGTGAAGAAAAGTTAGAAGGGTGAGAAGTGGTGACAGGCAAAGGAGAAGTTAAAATTAGGGTGGAAGAGGATGTCACAAAATGTTCAGAGAATCATTGGGGATTGGAAGGGACCCCGAAAGATCATCCAGTCCAATCCCCCTGTCACAGCAGGATCACCAAGACCAAGTCACACAGGAACACAGCCAGGTGGGTCTGGAACATCTTCAGAGAAGGAG
>VZRI01013791.1:25676-47113 GCA_013397515.1 Upupa epops | reverse complement strand
TATCTCATCAATTATTCCTCTGTGGGATATTTGACCTGAGTAGAAAAGACCTCCGTGTGGGTGACTCAAACTGCAAGAGGAGGGAAGCACACGTCTCAGTCGTTCAGTTTCAGTTGCTCATTTATATCAATAAAACAAACCCTGTAAACAATGCTGTTTGCTGGGGGTTTTACCAATGCACAGAATAGCTGGCGATGTCTGCATGAATGTACAGTGGGGTCTGTCTGATGCATCTCAGCTATGCTCTTATGATTTTGCAAGGAACAATACAAATCGGATTCTTCTACATTAACTTAATGGGGAAAAACATAATCTTAACATTTGCCTTCCCCAACAAAATCTGATGGGTAAGGATAAAGCCTCTCTGACTGCAGTCTGAAATGGGAAAAGGATAAATCGCAGCACACATCGCCCTCCCAAATTTCCTGCCATATTTAACGGGTTCCATACTGACACAAACAAGCGTTAATATGGGCTGACAAGCTGATGGGAAATAAATTGTATAGCTGTAAATGACATCACGGGTATCTCTCTTCTCTGCAACTCAGATAAAATATTTCATCTGAAGTCTTTGCCGATTATCTGTAGCAAAATGCTTTCTACTTAACCGAAGCAATTCTACTATCAAATCCTAAACAATAAAACTAAATGTTCCTCTTCTAAAGGCTGTTTACTTGGCTGAAAGAGGGAAGGAGAGAGGTAAATACATGATGTTTCAGGATGGGGCTTTATTTCTCGACATGAATGAGGTCCCCCCTCAGCCTCCTCTTCTCCAAGCTCAAAAGACCCAGCTCCCTCAGCCTTTCCTCATAAGGGAGCTGCTCTACTTTCCCCATCGTCTTCATTGCTCTACACTGGACACCCTCCAGCAGCTCTGTGTCCTTCTGGAACTGTGGGGCCCAGAACTGGACACAATACTCCAGATGTGGTCTCACTAGCGCAGAGTAGAGGGGGAGAAGAACCTCCCTCAATCTGCTAACCACCCCCCTTCTGATCCCCCCAGGATGCTGTTGGCCCTCTTGGCCACAAGAGCACATTGCTGGCTCAGAGTCACCCTGCTGTCCACCTGTGTAATCACAAGTATAAGGGTAGCCAGCAGCCAGCCTCCACAACTTGTTCTGTAAGGTTGGTTTTCTCACTCTAGTGGAAGGTTTGTCAATCTGATACCATGGGACAGGAGGAGATGTCCTCACCGTCAGTCAGTTCTCTCTTTCAAAAGGGTGGTTCAAAAATGCCAACAAAATGAATTCAACAATTTTCCAATCATCCGTGAACCTGACACAGCTCGGGGTTCCCAGATGTACTTAGAGATGAGAGCATCCAATGAGAGCAGTCATGTTTCGACAGGAAATAAGCGCAGTCCTTTTTCTTCCTTCCCATGAGTGAGGAGAGTACTAATCTGCTAAAACACATGCTATCTCCCTAGCCCATGTTTACCTTTCTTTTAGCTTTCTTGAACTCACATATTCAATGTTCTATTTTCAACTTTGATCCAGGCTTCAAGTATTTCCTGTGGTCTTCTGAAGTAGAAAAATACACCAAACTGCTCTACGTCCTTTTAAATCTCAGCATATTCACATTTCAATCAGCCCCTCTGCAGCGGATAGATGACAATTGAAGTGAGTTTGCTCTAACTCCTTGTTGCTGTAACTCGCATTTATTCTCTTTCACTGAGTTGTACTCCATGGTTCCTTTACGATTGCCTCTTTATCTCTCAGCATAAAAGAAAACAATTAAAAAGTGGAAAGCAGAGCTTTAGGTGAAATGTACTGAACAAAGAGGGGTATTTCATAGAGGCATCAAGATATGAATATCCTAAAGCACAATAGAATTGGGCTGCCGTATGATCCACTGCGCTCTGAGCTGAATCCACAAGATGGGCACTGATTTTCTGGTAGAAATTTGGAGCAAATGAGCACTTTTATTTGTATTTATTTATTAGAAGAAATAACTTGATAGCATTGCAGCTAAGTTTGCTCATAGAAAACAAAAGCTGACATCCTGGGAATGTATTTTCTATAATTCTTAGGTTAAAAAGTTCATTTCAATTCATGATTTTTTTTTCCAATGACCACCCCCATGGCACTGTGCTAAATGCCCTTCATCCCAACCCCTTCTCTGTTTTCTTCATCAAAAGCCAGTTGTAAGCTTTTCTAGGTAAGGCAGGTGTCATGTTGTGCACAGTGTTCACCAAAGGGAAGGCAGCGTTAGGCAGCAGTTGCTGCAAAACTGTAGCTAAAATGTTGAAATCTTCTATATTTGGAAGAGAAAATTGGGTGTCTTCAGTCAAATAAGGGTAATGCAGGGGTTTTCATTAATGATCATTTATTAATGACTGCATTAATGATAACAGGATTCTAAAAATAGGGTTTATATCCAGTAGAGTTTAATATCTTCATCAGTGAGATAAACTGATGGACAAGCTTGAGAAGTGGGCCCACATGNATCCCTTCCAATCTCTGATAATTCCATGACTCTATGAAAAACGATCCCCTTTCTTCCATAGAAGTGATTCCTATCTCATCAATTATTCCTCTGTAGGATATTTGACCTGAATAGAAAACACCATAAGGTTCAACAAGGCCAAGTGGATTGCTCCTGGACACAGAATCACATCCGAAATAGCTGGGGATGAGACTGGCCCCATGGAGAAAGACTTGGAGGTACTGGTGAATTAAAAGCTCAACCTGAGCCATCAGCCCTGAAAGCTAAGTATAGCCTGGGCTGCATCGAAAGCAGCATGGCCAGCCAGTTAAGGGAGGGGATCCTGCTCCTCTAGTGAAATCTCACCTGGAGTGCTGTGTCTAGCTCTACAGTATATACTGCATGAGAATTTGTTTCTTAGATTGAAGTCTCTCCTTTTCTAATTAGATTGTCTTCTCCCTTCATCTTTAGCTTCTCCTTCCTTCCCACCTACGCATGCTTCCCCCATAGGAAAAGGCAAACTGCTGGATATTCTAGTCACATTTCCAGTGTTGAACTGGTCTTAAAGTTAAGCAAAATATGTTCAACCAGCCCTATTTCCAGACACGACTCCCCTTCTCCCCACTGAAGTAATGATTTCTATTGCAACAGCCCATTCCAGACTACAAAACCAGATGGATTGCTCTCTACTACATGAGTGTACGTATTCTTGATCAGAAAGCAGCAATCATTGAATACATCATGTACAATGACACCAGGGAGGGACTTGTTCTTCATTCTGCCCAGCGAAGCATGTTGGAACACCTGTTTCCCATCTTGGAAATGTTTACGAGGGCTGCCCAGAGAAGGCAGTGCTGAAGCAGCACCACTAAGCCAAGTTATCCTGCCTGGCCACATGTTGAAAGCAAGCTGCTGAGGCAATTCCAGGTCTCAGCTGGTCTCAGGGATATTACATCTCTCCCTGCCTATGGAGAAGTCTCTTATTAATGAAAGGGCATGCTGTTTGAGGAAAAGGAAAGCAGAAAGGGAAATGATTTAGCTTATCAGAGCTTTCTGTTATGGCAAAGAGTCTCCTTTGCTGAGTAAAGTTCACAGAAAATACCAGGAGTGAAGCTGAGGATTCGTGTACTTAAAAAAATACAGAGATTAATGTGAGCTCCAGTCTTTGCAGGTGGAAGTCATACACTTCTGCTGCTGGAGGGTGTCCAGAGTAGAGCAACGAAGATGTTGAAGGAAGTAGAGCAGCTCCCTGCTGAGGAAAGGCTGAGGGAGCTGGGTCTCTTGAGCTTGGAGAAGAGGAGGCTGAGGGGGGACCTCATTAGTGTCTCTAAATAGGTGAGGGGTGGGTGTCAGGAGGATGGAGCCAGGCTCTTCTCAAGGGCATCTGGTGATAGGACAAGGGGCAATAGGTGCAATCTGGAACAGAGGAGGTTCCATGTCAATACCACAAGGAACTTCTTCCCAGTGAGGGTGACAGAGCATTGGAACAGGCTGCCCAGGCGGGTTTGTGGAGCCTCCTTCTCTGGAGACATTTGAAACCTGCCTGGATCTGGTGTGATAACTTTATGGTTAAGAAGGTTTCTCTCCCATCTTTGACTTCTCTGTTTGTATTTATAGATTTTGTTCGTTTCCTGCCTCTTACTCCTTTCTTCAATAGATATTTGAAGTATATAAATACATAGATGCTTAATGGATAGATGAAAAAAAAGTCCCACTGATAGCCAGAGGAAAAATATTCCTAATTTACCACCACGCTGTGTACCCAGCTGAGACACGGAAAGATAAAAATATCAGTTTTCAAAGTTGGGAGGGGATAAAAGCCTAAGGAAAGGTTTATGTTTTTAGAGAAAACTTTTCAAAATATTTCCAGACTGGAGCATGAAAGGAGAAAAAGAGCCATCATCACCAATACAAGAGTTTCAGTGGCACGACTCCTCTTCCTTGACCTAAATGATTAGCTTTAATATGAACTCACCTATCAGTAAAGATGAAACTGTAGTGGATGGGTTTGCTCTTGGGAATAAGAAGAGAAACTAACTGGGATGAACAGGATTTGCAGCTCCAGTAATACAAACTCTCCTGATGTGTTCGTTTGTAGCTCCTAACACCCAGGTCATTCATGTATGAGTTCTCAGAAATGCTGAGGGTGTAAGTGACTGGTCACTGCTGCTGATGTACTGGAACCGTAGCCTTCAGTGTCACCCGGTGTCACTAGCCAAAATGAGCCTAGTTCAGCCCAGTCTCTTATTAGAACAGTTGTCTGGTTACTTGGTCTGGGTGATCCTGCTGTGGCAGGGGGGTTGGACTGGATGATCTTTCCAGATCCTTTCCGATCCCTAAGGATTTGATGGTTTGTTCCAAACTGTGAAAGCCTGTCAGTGCATAGGCAAGTGAAGACTTCATTATATGAGGAAGGAGGAGTCAGTTCAAGTCACTGATGATTTTTCCACATACTGGGTCCTCTGCCCTTGATGTTTCTGAAAAAGATTGATGAGAAGACACTCATGGAAAAAAAAATGAGGCTGCAAATCTGAATCTCTCAAGAGGAGGAGGGAAGTCATTTATTTATTTAAATTCAGAATGCTGAATAAGATAAGTAAAATAAAAAAAACCACTTCTGGGAATGACATCAGGCAGTTAAGTCCGAAAATAACAACATCGGACTCGATTTATATCACCATTAATTGACTGCTGAGAATGTGTTGTGCAAGGTGGGTTTCATTTTCCTAAAAGGAATTGAAATGCAAATATTACCTTGAATTAATGAATGTTATTTGATGTCTCTCATTACAGAGATCTTCAAACATGCTCCGTAACTGTTGGCTCTATGCATTTTTAATGCAGGGGGTTTTTTTTCTCAAATAAAGACTAAAATTTCTAATGGAATATGTGGGGGTTTTTTGCCATCACCATGCAGATACAGATTGTGGTGCATAGCTTAAAGAACTGCAAGGCACCAGGGTGTGATAACACAGTGCCAGAGCTGCTAATGACATGTGAAAATTATATTCTATCATGGCTACTGGCTCTCGCCCAACATGTAGCCCACTAAAACAGACTGGCATTCCAATCATCTCAAATAGCTAATAGAATCATACATTATATCATGTATTATAATGTCTATAAATATGTGAGAGGTGGGTATCAGGAGGATGGAGCCAGGCTCTTCCCAGGGTCATCTGGTTATAGGAGAAGGGGCACTGGGTGCCAGCTGGAACAGTGGAGGTTCCATCTCAATATCAGAAGGAACTTCTTCCCAGGGAGGGTACTGGAGCACTGGAAGGGGCTGCCCAGTGGGGTTGTGGAGTCTCCTTCTCTGGAGAAGTTCCAGACCTGCCTGGATGTGTTCCTGTGCAACTTGGTCTGAGTGATCCTGCTGTGGCAGGGGGATTGGACTCATCTTTTGAGGTCCCTCCCTATCCCTAATGATTCCATGATTGTATGATTCTATGTGTAATTATTAGGGCCTAGCTTATTAAGCACATTTAGAAATTGGCTGAATTGCTTGATTTGGTAAAAAATTACATGCTACATTTAATCAGCCCTCCTTTAAGGAACAAATGTCATTAAACACCACTTAATTAGCTGTTCCTACATCCCCACTGTGTGAAAAATTGTATCCTTGATGACTACAAAACATTTTTAAGGTCAAATGTGGTGAATAAAAATATCATTGAATGCCCTCTGGTAATAGTCTACATAAAAGTGCAGCTCATTTGCATTAATTGAAAAGATTAGTTCTGTATCACAGTTAATCAGAATCTGATGTCTGTACTGTACAGACAGAGAAGACCTTCTATAGTTAAGCTTACATTGTCTTTTTTTTTTTCCCCAGTTGTTTATGAGTCTGTTAATTTGTCATGGTAGGTAGATGTGAAAATACCTTCTTGCTCTATTAATTTCAGATTCCTGCCTTCTGCTACACCAGCATCCCTGTTGGGAGGGAGTAAATGGACAGTGAAAATGGGAATTGACCATTTTGAAAACATAATGTTTGCCTTTGTTTCCTCTCTGTAACTAACATGATCTTTTCTTCTCCGTCGTCATGAGATCTGATATCCATCTCACTCTTTATTATTCATTCACAAAAGCCTTTCCTAACTATTCTCTCCCTGCTTATCCCTGCCACTATGTTATGTGCCATGCTCTCTGCCTGGGACTCCAACCAGTTAATTTCACCCAGACCTCTGAGTTTTACTCCTTCTTAGAAAAGTTATGTCAAGAGCCAGGTTTTTGGCAAGCTCCAGTGAAAGAGTCGAATCATCTGAATCACTGGTGTCATTCCCTGATGTATAAAACAAAAGAGAAGAAAAAGGTGAGGTACAAGGATCACATTTTATTTTTAGTCAGGAAGCTGTGGCAGGTGTTGTGGCTTGTGACAAAGATTTCATCTGCTCTCTAAGCAGAGCTGTGGGAGGGATGTCAGTGTGATCCCTGGCAAGAATGGCAGCACAGACCCTAGCAGACATGCAGACAGTCAGATTTCCTGAGCTAGTAAGAATGAGTTCAGTATCACCTGAAAAATGCACCGATTCTGACTGCAGCCAGTCAGATTCCCTGAGCTAGCGAGTTCAGTATTACCTGAAAACACACTGATTCAAGGTTTCAGTGTGACATATGCTTTCAAAGGATGCATACACAAGACCATTTATCTTCTGGAAATAGTCCTGGAGACAGTGAGCGTGCCAGTGACATTTAATGGACGAGTTGTCCCTGATGGGAGATGCTCCATGGCTTTATTTCTCTCTTGAGCTAGGAGTGGATGAAAATAGGGGAAGAATTCTTTAGCTTCACCTTAACGACTCCTGTCACTTGGTATTTTCCAAGGACTTTCCCAAACTTTCCTATAATAACCACCTCTGTACCCTCAAAAAAACCCCCAAACCAAAAGCAAAAACACAGACCCTTCAATCTTATTTTGGCTTTGCAGTGCCCTGGGAGTTTGGGGCAGTTGAGGTTACACTTCAGACTTTAGTAACTGTTCTACAAACTGGAGAAGGGGTTGCACCAACCTGGCTGTAGATGCTGTTCAGGTACTAGAAGGCAACTGTAAGGACCCCCCCCCAAGATTCTATTCTTCTCTAGGCTGAACTACCCCAGCTCCCTCAGGCTATGCTCAGAGCAATGCTTCATTTCAATCTCTGGAAGATGGAGAAAAATAAAGAGCAGCTATAACCCCTCCTGGAGCATCCCAGGCACCACTTGATCCCAAACATTCTTCAGTTTCTCGCAGGGCAAAGGTTTCACCCCGAATCATTGTTATGTGCTGAGCAGTTCTAATGTGAGCAAACTCCTTCAGCAAGTCTTTGGCCCCACTCCAGGGGAGCTCCCTACAGACCATAACATGAGTGTTTCTAATATCTCCAACAATAATGAAGAAATAAACCCTGATGTCAAACTGTAACCGATTTCTTTCCGCAGCAGAGTGCTTCAGCCTGTCCCCCTGCTTTCATAACGATCAACCTTAGAATGTCCTGAAATAGTACTTGAGTTCAAATATTTTGAGTCTTAATAGTGAAATTATTTGTGAGAGGGACTTTTTCTTGGCTCTCTTCCTATAATGTCTCTTCTCTCTTTTCCAATGGCATCTCTTTCCCCGTTGCATGCATAGGCAAGCTTAGCGTGGATGCTGTGAGCAAACACGCAGCAAGATCCTCTTTCCAGCATCTTTTCACATTTATAGGCTCGGATTTTCAGTAGCAAAAGAATGTTTACATTCAGAAATGACCTCAGTAAAGGATTCCGCTGTGCTCTGTGTACACATTATGTTGTCGTATATTATCAAAATAGTGCAGAAGAATGCAGCTTCCTTCAAAAAAAGAATAAAACCCTGCAGATGTCGTTTCCAGCAATATATTTTTCATTAGATCTTCAGACTTTCATTCCTGCTGCATCAGAGTATTTGATGAAATGGTATTTACTTAAAGGAAATGCTTTCATGTGCCCGGTCTGAATCTTCACCACTGGGCTGTCTCCAGTTCCCCAGCATGAGCCTGTACCATGAGGTTCTTGTTTATTAAAAGCACAGACGATGAAGTACGAGTGCAGGTGCTTTTTGAACAGAGATGAAAAGACTCTACAAATGCAGTTACAAATTTAGCAGCATCTTATCTGTGGCACTCAACAGCATAATGAGTGGGTACATACCAAATACATCCATTCCCATGACCTTTCATCCCTCTTCATTATGATTAAAGCACAGTAACATAACTTCGGGGCTCCTCTGCGTTCTTGCTGTTACTTCTGTACATGAGTTTCAGTGCAGTCTTCACAACAAACGTGGTGGCTTTGTTCACTTTCTAGACATTTCTGTATCTCCTTTCTCTAAGGTTAACTTTATTTATTTCTTTAGATAAGATGAGAGAGGACATGCGATTGATTTAAGCTTCACACCAACTGCTGATGTGTGTCTGTATCTGCACATCATCACGGTCTGGAGCCAAACCTTCTTCTAATATAGCTGTATCCGGATGCTGAGAGTTGTAAGTGTCTGATGTGATTGAAATTAAGCATTAGACATTCACTGATCTCTGAAGTTCTGCTCTCTGGAGCACTCTGACTGGACTGTGCCTGGCAAAGAACACAGGAAAAACAAGGTATTGCCTTTGGCCACGGGCTGTAACAGGCTCTGTATATGTAAATAACTCAAGAGGACGTGGAGGCTCACAGTCTGTATCTGGAAGATGTAGCTGGGAAGTTTGCAATCTGTCCCCAGCAGCTCAAAGTTCAAGTTTAAGAACAAATACAGGAGGAATGTATAATAATTATTCTGACTACCTGAGAGCATGAACTGTAGATACCAGGATATGATTTCTGTTGGTTACACAAGCATTTCAAGTATAATGCTTCTGCGATGTTATATTTCTTGATGCATGCATGACTCACAGCTGGGGCAGAGCAGGACAACCCTTTGCAATCTATTTTCCAGTGGATACCTGAACCTCTCAACCCAGTAATGCGGAATACCATAGTACTGGATTTAGAAACCATAGGTTCTAAATAGAACCCACAGTATATCAACTTAGGAAAAAACCCAACCCCAAACCTCAGATGAATTCATATTAATCTCGTGTGTCAATGCTGAATCACTTCACCCAGGATGTCTGCTCATGAATGAAGCAGCTATGGCATTTTACATTTAACTAGTAATTTCCTTGATTATAACCCCTTCCTGAACAATGCTGTTTCTTGACAGAACCTGACCATTCGCCAGTGTGTACCAGAATAAGGTAACTTTTATCTGATTTTGACTCTAAAACCACTGGAAGCACTTTACTTTGATTGATGCTGATGAGCTTTTGACTTGGAGACCTCAGAAAATAGTGTGTTGTCACATCGCTCCAGGATCATTTTCTTGGGAAAGAATAAGAAGATCCAGAAGAAAGCCAAGCTTCTGTCCTCTCGAAACAAAGACACGTGACCTTCTATCACCTAGACTAGCAGGGATCAGGAAACCTTGTGTAATTAGTCTTGTAATAATTAAACAGATCCTCCTTTCTAATGTTGTTTCTGCTCTGTTTTGGAGCGCAGGCACTGCACGCTCATTCCGTAGAAGATCTTTTTTACAGAGGCAAACAGCTGATTTATCTTCCTTTTATTTTAAGGGTTGCAGCAGACATGAAGACTGATTTATTTTGTCTGTATTAATATGGCCAGCACCACTTGGTCTAGTGATTAAGTATTCATGTCTGGATATAAATTACTCTTTTTTTCCTGTAGATAATAACAGATTATTTTTCACCCCTGCTGTATGTGAATTATGAAAGATAGTGATTTCTTTAATCTCCAGCATATTTTGCTGTGAAAGGGTTTATGCATTTAATTCTCCTAGTTCAGGGAAGAAGTGATCTTTTAAGACAAACTAGGATGAGCATATAGCTGCTGTCAGAAATCCATTTCCTTTTCAAACATACTATGGAAGAGAGAGAAAAACAACAGAAACCCACACCATTTCTTCTACCTTTTTCTCTTAGAGTCAGGTGGATACACAAAAATATTTGGAAGCCATTGAAAACACCAGAATATTTATTTGCTCAGTGAGGATATTTCATTCTGCTCTGTTCAGTACCCAACCCTCCAGCAAGCAGATGAATCTTCCCTCCCCGGCGCTGTCTGGTGAGCTAGCTTTTTTGATGGGCTCAGTATTAAACTTCAGAAAGATGGGATTTCAATTCTAAGCTAAACTATGTGAGACTTCTGTTAAAGCTTTAACACTTTCTGTTGTCCCTATGGCTGTTTCTAATGTGTAGAAATTAGGGTAATAACTATACCCTGACATGCATAGAACTTTACCACTGCTCCTTGAGATGAGGAGAATTGCACCCAGTAACCAAGCTGATTTGATCTCCTTTGATTCTAAAGGAAAGCAGAACTGACTCAAATATAGATATGTCTGCTGTAGTATGTTTAATCAGGTGGATCTCACCCACAGTGAAGTTCTGGCTGGCTGGCTGGATGCTGGCAGCCAGTTCAATGTATTGCTTTTAGAAACTGATTTTCTTAGGCAACAGCTGATGAAATCTGCTCCTTCTGTTTTCATTCTCTTTATACTTGATATAGACAGGAAGAAGTACAAGTCCTTTGCTTACCTGAGAATCTGCACATGCTCAGCCACACAGTGTATGCAACCTATCCTCTCCAGGGCAGTATGTTCTACTGCATACTGATAGACATACTGACTTCACCAAGGGATGCTTGGCCAAGTATCTTCCTCCATCTTCTCGTCACTTCTGGTGACAGAGGTGACATCATCCATATATTTTACAAGTAGAGCATCCGGGATCTTGGCACAGGCAACAACAGCACCTTTAAATACACTGCTTTCTCTTCAAATTAGGATTTTTTTCCCCCCGGGCACCATGATGTAGCTAATCTTAATGTGGCCTATTGGTTCTCAAATTAAAAAAAGGTCGTTATGGAGTGCAAATGCCGTCGGTAACATACTGCTGTATTAAACTGCCAGATGTCAGCTTTGGCAGAGGAAGCCATCAACTATTCATGACATCGTAAAAACATTTCTCTTGCCGATCCATTTACGATGAAGTATTACGTTGCCCTCTTGACAGGTAATGCAATATTATGTTAAATATAAATAAATCAAAAATACAGATGCACTTGCTTGAATTATGATGGTCACTAATGGCATTTGGGGAAGAAAAAGCAAATCTGAAGTCTGACTAATGACTCTGGTTACTCTTGCCCAGCATTTCTGAGCTGTTCTGGAATTGCAGGAGCAAAGTATCACAGTATCACAGTACTGGTGAGGCTGGAAAAGACCTTAAAGATCATCCAGTCCAATCTAAAACCAACCAAGTAAACCTAAACATCTGACATCTGACATCTAGCTCATGCCACTCAGCATTTCACCCAGCCTAACCTTGAACACCTCCAGAGACGGTGACCCAACCACCTCCGTGGGCAGCCCGTTCCAAAATCTGATCACTCTGTCAGTGAAAAACCTTTTCCTAATGTCAAGTCTAAACCTCCCCTGATGGAGCTTGAGACTGTGACTCCTTGTCCGGTTGAAGTAGAACTTCAAGGGAGCAAATATTGGTGCTTGTTGGGTAACCCAGCTGGAGATACCCTTCCACACAGTTGTTCTTCTTTGTTAAGAAGATTAACAGGAGCTCTGGTGTGGCAAGCCCACTGACCCTCCTCTGACAATGATATTCAGTGCTTCCCAGGGTGGCAGGGAGTGGATGAGTCAAACTGTCTGAATCTGAAGGAACATCATCCCCCCCCTCCTCCCCGCCAAGTCACTTCAGTGCCATGACATGATAATCTCTGCTAGGCAGATGCTAGTGGTGATGCAGCTCAAAACCTTATCTGCCACAAATTGTTCCAGATGATTTTTCTATGCCAGTGGAAAGGAGATTATATACTAGATAAACAGATCTATCTTTAGGCAAACGTAACCTTCTAAGAAGAACTTGTTAACAGATAGCCAGCATTTTTCTGATACTATTTGCTTTTAGATGGATACCCATAATTAGAATGGAGAGTTCTGTTTCAGGGCTAATCCGTTCCATTAGAAATGAAAAAGCGCGGTTAAAAAATGATGAATATTTCTCGGGAACAGGCTGAAAAGGATTTTGAGCTGTAATTTTTAAACTTGGTGATTCATGATAGCAGAATACTTAAACTGCAGAAAATGTACTCATCTTTTGAACTTGTTTGGCTTGCATCTCCCATGATGGATTCAAACGTTTTCGTAATCTACTAGTTTATTATAATCTCTTCCCGGTGCTTTGGAAGTATTATTATCTCATTGTCTTATTTATTATTACAGGTAATATATTAAAAAGAGGATGTTCTGTTAACCTTAAGCTCAGAAAAAGTTATATATGAGAATGAAAAAGCAATAGTCAGAATTAATTATAGACATAGATGTGATGGAGGACCCTCTGCCAGGGTGTCTTGGCACAGGCCCATTGAAGTCAATAGAGTAAGACCAATTTGCGTCAGCAGAGGAGCTGATTTAACAGGTGCTGGAAGAAGATGTGCTGGGATTTCCACAAATGAGAAGAGAGAGACAGAGCACTGAAACAGCAGACTGATTGCCATTGTATTTGTATGTGTGTTACTAACCTTCACACCTGTTTGAGTGAGCACTGCAGAAGGAACTGTTATTTTAAAACGTATGTAAGGTGCAAAACTGCAAGGAGATCAGCTGAAAGATTTCACATGAATACAAAGCTTCCCGAAACCAGTCATAGCGTCTCACAAAATGGTAAAGTTCTTCTTTCTGAACATCAAAGAGGTACATCAAAGCGTGCCTCCTAATGCTATGGAAGCTGGTTAAACAGATTCAACAGTTATCCTGTAATAAGCTTTGAAAACATATCTGTGCATAAATGAGGCAGAATATTTTGAATCATGAGAATCTCTCTAAAATCTCATGAAGGGAACAAATCACAGGTCTAGTTCTTACCTGCCTTTCACTTTAGTGGAGGATACTTCCACTGACTTCAGTGGCAATCTGCTGGATTTACACTGTAAAAGCAATTCAAAACAGGCGTTTGAAGGGCAAAGTGACAGAGAGTTTATTCCTGATGAATTGTAGGAGAGTAGTAGGGAATAATTAGCTAACATCTTTCCAATATTAATAGAAAATTAGGGCTGATTTTGGTTCCACTCTGTGAGTCAGAGTGCCTTTTCCTCGTGCTTTACAATCCAACTCCAAGGAAGCCTACTTAGCATGGAGTTTTTGGTGAAGCAACTATTTTTATAAAGCAATGATTCATGCCTCCTGTTTCATATAAAGTGTTATTTTGTGCTAAGCAAGGGACTCAGTGTGGCAATCTGGGTGCCAAAACTACCTATAGAAAATAGAGGCCTCCTACCTAGCAGGAGAAGATCTTGTCCTACAGCCAGACCCCACAATCCTTTAGTGGGAATAAAACACTTTAAAAATCACTGAACATTAAAAATCGACTTTGAGTCTTAGCTATTTTAATTTATTCTGCTCTTCTTTCCTTTCAAGACTGAATGACAGGAGCATAAGTCCAAAAACTTCATTTGCAGTTAGAGGAATCTGTCTACTTTCCTTCCTCCTGCAGCCATGTGAACGTGGAACTGAACACAGCGGTTGATCTGGTTCTCACTCAGTTGCACAGAGTCAGAAGTGGGGGTTAAATCTGATAGAGATAAATTGAGAGTGAGAACTAGGAAGGGCAGAGAGAAAAGTCCAAGAAGGATAAAGCAGGATACCCATGGGGAGATCACAGAGGGAGTACGATAGACAAGTGAGGTCTCTGTGCCAAACAGTCCCTGCTGTTCCACTGCCCTGAAAGTAACAAGGCAGACTTGCCATGCAAGGAAGAAGTGGGCAATCTAAACACCTCCTTATGAGGAAAGGCTGAGGGAACTGGATCTCTTGAGCCTGGAGAAGAGGAGGCTGAGGGGGGACCTCATTCATGTCAATAAATAGGTGAGGGGTGGGTGTCAGGAGGATGGAGCCAGGCTCTTCTCAAGGTCATCGGTGATAGGACAAGGGGCAATGGGTGCCAGCTGGAACAGAGGAGGTTCCCTATCAATATCATCAGGAACTTCTTCCCAGGGAGGGTACTGGAGCACTAAACAGGCTGCCCAGGGGGGTCATGGGGTCTCCTTCTCTGAAGACGTTCCAGACTCACCTGGATGTGTTCCTGTGCTACTTGGTCTAGGTGATCCTGCTGTGGCAGGGGGATTGGACTGGATGATCTTTCGAGGTCCCTTCTGATCCCTAATGCTTCCATGATTCTTTGATCTTTGCCTCTGTGTTATTTCATCCTTTTCAGCTGGTGAAGTCTTGGTTATCAGGTTTTCCATCAGAAATACATGGTGCTGGGCTGTGAAATCACCAGAGGAGTTTGCTCCTTTGGGTAGTTTTAGTCTTTACTGTGCTTTGCCAAAGAAATCAACGCGATGGCACAAACATAAGTTTTAGTAGGCAGAATCCAGATTCTGGAATAATTTTCATGAAATCATAACACAGATGGGACTAGACAGAGAGTCAGTGTTTATACGAGTCCATATGGATATCCAACAAAGTTACTTCATTAGTCTTGATTAAATCAGCTGAGATCCCAGATTTCAGCTAGCTGAATTCATGGCCTCGCTAGTTTCTATGCAGAAGGGTCAGAACACGTAGAGTTTTTCTGCCACTTTGCATTTCTCCGAGGTACCTCAGCAACACATCATGGAAATGCCATTCCTCTGGTAGGGTATTGTTATATTATACTGTTAATTTCTCTCGATGACACGCTCAAGTAATGCATCCTTAGACAGATGAACTGCAACAGCAGCAGCCTCTCTGTCACATGGGAGGGAGTATGGGGAATAAAAGATGTAGTGGCAGGGGCTAGGAAGAAACATGAGGCTAAGCATGTGCCAGACTTTCTGGGATGTCAAGGACACTTGGCAGGAAACATAGGAAGCCACTCAAAGGATAAATCAAATTGTTTTGCCATTGTGCCTCAGAAAGCGTGTGTGCACTGCTTATAGGTGATGCAGTAGCCTTAGCAGAGTCAACAGCAGGAAGTACCATGAGAAAATTTGGAGTATATTAAAATGATGGCTGTGAATAATGTTCCACGAGGATGTAAAACATTGGTTTCTCTTAAGACCACGTTGATGCATTCAGGCTGCAGATCATGAGACCCAACTTCATACCTGGTTCAGATAAAAAGAACCTGGCATTGCAAACCTGTTCCTCCGGTGAGTTTGTCTTCATTCAGCTATTCTGCAGTAGAGTAGTTCAGGGCAATTAGAAAGTTGAGCTAAAGATCAAAGGGACTCCCTGCTGCAGAGTAAGACACACTGAGATTCTTCTCGCTTTACTGAAAGTAAACAAAACCAAATTGAGGGAGAGGAGGCATGCAATTCAGTTCAAACGCATATCCCTCTTTTAAAATTGCTCAAAGAATAATGTCTGTCATTGCAACTGGGTAACTCACCGGTGTAATTCATTCCTCCGGGAAGGCGGTGTGTCGATACCACTGGGTAGCTTTGTAGATTTAAGAATAGAGTGGATCATGCTATAAACACAAATAACAATGGTTATAACAGCAAGAGTACAACTATGAGAGCTATCCAATCCTGTTTCTCAGGTGTAGAGTGACCTGCTGAGGTTAGACAGAATTGTCCTCTACCGTATCTCTCCACACAATCACATTCACTATAATAACTTTGCACTCTTTTCCTGAAGCAACTGCACTGACAACTGTTAGAGACTTGTTCCAGCTAGTCCACTGATCTGTTCCCAGGTGACAATTTCTTTGTGCCTACAAATAAACCCGGGGAAGCTTCCAAAGCTGCCGAAAGTGCAAACTGAGCAACGTTAAGCTTCAAGAATCAGGCTTTCATTATCTCTTCTCTCTCCACATACAATAAACCGAGGTAACATGGCTAATAAATAATAAATGCCTAATTCTTAGGTCCTGTGTAGCCCCTCTTATCAGAGCAGCCCTGAACACACTGAAGGGAAGGCATTAATTAGTTCTCATGGTATGCCATTGGGACGGGTACGTTGGACTGTATGCATTTCAGAGCTTGCTAATTTAGTTCGTGCTTTTCCAATTAGCACAGTCCATAGCATCCGCAACCATAGAGCAGCCCCTTGCAGTTCTAGATGCCCTGTAAACAATGAAATCCCTGCAAGTTGAGTCTACTGTCTGAGTATAGGGTGCCTGACAAGAATTATTCACCATCAGGTGGGAAGAACAACAAGCAATAAGGGGGCTGGCGGGGATCTCTGAACTGGAATTGCTCATCTAACTCCAAGTTTCCAGTAAACACGCACAATTTATGGCTATGGTTTTCATCAGTGCTCAACAACACGGTTATGACTGGGAAAGCCAAGACTGGGTTTATTTCCATCAGAAGCTGTTATTTATTTTCTTTATTTCGTTTTCCCTGCTAAGCCCTGAAGTGAGGGAATGATTTTTATTTAAAAAGAAGTTGCAGAAACTCCTGGAGAAGGTAGCTCATTCCTCACACCTTTACTTTTGATAGGCCATGACCCTAAGTGAAATATGTCTGTGCCGTTATGTTCCACAGTCCACAAGTTCTTGCTGTACAACTTTCCATCTTCCAAAACTCAAACAAACAGAAATTTGGGGCTGCAGGAGAAATAAGCTACCCAGTGATCTCTCTAGCTGACACTAATGAGTCCACGGGGAAAGTGTACAGCTCCACAAAGAGCTACATTTTTGCAGCAAATCTTTCTCTCCAGCTCAAACCTTTCAGTAATCCCCAAATTTATTCTCAGAAAATTTTCTTCAAGTTGTTCCTGACAAGACGGGTTTCCATCATGCACCTATCGGAGAGACGCCGGCGGATTACACCTCTTGGCTTCATTTGGAAGCCTGTTAAAGGCTGCAGTGGAACATAGGATGCTGAGCACTTGAAAATCTCACCCCAAATATTTTACTGTAGGTCTCATAATACAGCTGTCACTTCCTATAACTTGGAAATGGAAGGTAAACGATCGAAGCAGTTCATTGCTTGTGTTTCATAAGGCTTGGACAGAGCAAACTGCACAGCACAACAGGAAACATTTGGAAAGACAGCAGGGTGGTTAGCAGATCACGGGAGGTTCTTCTTCCCCTCTACTCTGCGCTAGTGAGGCTGCATCTGGAGTGTTGTGTCCAGTTCTGGGCCCCTCAGGTCAAGGACACATTGCTGCTGGAGGGTGTCCAGCATAGAGCAATGAAGATGATGAAGGAAGTAGAACAGCTCCCTGATGAGGAAAAGCTGAGGGAGCTGGGTCTCTTATGCTTGGAGAAGAGGAGGCTGAGGGGGGACCTCATTCATGTCTATAAATCTGTGAGGGGTGGGTGTCAGGAGGATGGAGCCAGGATCTTCTCAAGGTCATCTGGTGATAGGACAAGGGGCACTGGGTGCCAGCTGGAACAGAGGAGGTTCCATATCAATATCAGAAGGAACTTTTTCCCAGGGAGGATGATGGAGCATTGGCACAGGCTGCCCAGGGTGTTCGTGGAATCTCCTCTGGAGACATTCACGACTCACCTGGCTGTGTTCCTGTGCTTCTTGGTCTGGGTGATCCTGCTGTGGCAGGGGGATTGGACTGGATGATCTTTCAAGGTCCTTTCCAATCCCTAATGTTTCTATGACTCTATGATTCTATGACATTTCTTTCCAAATCCTCACTTCCTAGTGTGACTTGTCAAGGTGTGTGCCGTGCAGGAAAAGTTCATGAGCAGTTCAGTCGATTCAGTCAAGCAAATCATAAAGATTCCTTAAAAACATTTTCTATTGCTACGACCACTAAAACAACAGAGGCTGGAAAGGTTTGAAATCTTAAGCCTCTGTCTCCAGACCCATTCCACCATTTGGGGTTCAAAACCAGCCTGCAAGCTCATGAAGCTACTAAAAATTAGCATTTTCCTTCTTCTGTTGGAATTTGTTAGTTCTTTCCTTTGTACCAGGCTTACAGGAATTTGCCTCCCATTTTTCCCATGGTGTAGGGCATCAGGCTGGAATTATTTTTGCTAGTGAATTATTTGCAAAAATACATATGGAAAAATAAACACCAATTACTGTGACCTAAATGCCACTTCAGGAGCCCAGGAACCAAGAAAGCGCAGAACCATGGACTAATCTCCTCTCAGGGAAGGATTTAAGTGAGTGCATAACTTTTCTCATCTATCTAAATTATTCCTTCCTGAATCAGGCAAAGGTCACCGAGAGAGGATTAAACTGCTATTTACATAGTGTAAAATCAGGCAGTTTATACTTAGGTCAAACTCTCACAGCATAGTGTTCAGTAATTCTCCACTCATCAAAATGTAAAGTGGGTCTAATTAAGGATGTAAGTAAAATCGACTCAATTTCTTAATCCACTTGCAGATGAATTCATTAAAATATAAATAAATCTAAAATAAAATTCTATCTGTGTCAAATAAATAAATAAATTCATTATTATGATGCTGGATCTCAGCCTTGCACTGCATCCACACTCGTCTGATAAAGCACAGTATTGTTGGGTGTCTGTATTGTTCGTATCTGATCGTGCTGTGGTTAGGGTGGTATCAGTTAGTCACACACAAGTAACTCTAATAGTTTCAGATACTCCCTCTAATATAAGAGGTCTAATATAAGTTACCAACCTCCTCTGTTCTTCTGGTACACCACCAGGTATGTGCCGTGGTGCTAGACATTGCTAGGCTTAAGTCAATGAGGTGGCATCGGCCAGAAGATGCCCACCTAGGCTGTGTCTGAAGTCAGTGGTATCAGTCAGCTGTTCTGGAAGCTGGTTTATCTTACCCTGGGGACTCGTTTTGGGAGACCATGAATTGTCTTCTCAAAGTGATTGTGTTTGCCCGCAGAAGGCTGTATTAAGCAGTATTTGTCTGCTGTTTCTGTATAGAAATAGTTGTTTCCCCTTTCAGGTAGCTCCAAAGGAAAACTGTCTTAACAGTGAACATCACCAGCTTAGCACAATACTTACCTCTGCTGTCTTGAGATTCTCAGATTGCCTTTATGCTTTCTGACACCTTTCTATCTGGGGGGGATACTGCAGCTTTCCTTACGTTGTGTACTGCACAAAACAGGTGGGCGAGACAATCGGATCTTATCGAACCCACCACTGCAAGGTGTTGTCCAGGCATATCTGATGGCAAAGGGGCTGCCTCTCTCCATATCAGTCACCTCATGAGGGAAGGGAGCCCACCAGGGAAGGGATGCTCTGTGAGCAGTTGGTGGAGGAAAGCATAAATAGAAAAGGTAATGGAGGTGCTCACGACATCGTTTTGCGTGTGTTGCACTGTTTCTTTTGACAATAGTGTCTTCACAAAAATAGCAGCTCTGTTGTAAAGCAGAGGAGTCATGTAATTACAATGCAGTACAGAAGTTCAAGGCAAAGAACTCTGTCAAAGGCATCCAGGAGGATGTGAGCAGTTCCAATGAACTTCAACAAGTGATTCCAGCACAGAGAGTAAAAACAAACTGAAAAAGAACCAGAAAAAAATAAACCTGTAAAACTTTACTAGGAAAAAATAAAGAAGGAAAAGGAGCTTTTCATATGATGTTTCCAGCAGTATGAGGGAGAGAGTAATTTGATCTTATTTCAAGGTGTCCCTTGAGAGCTGGGATGTGGAGTAGAGTCTATAGATTGTCTGTGCTTGGTTTCCAGTATTGTACAATAATGCTGTGCGAAGCTCTTAAGTTAGCTAAAGCACCTATTAGAGAGGGGAACAGCAAGAGGAAAGCACTGGTACAAAGCTTCAGCTGTGGTGAGAGCAAAGCAAGGCATAGCTAGCAGAGTCAAACATCAAAAGGTCAGTTCAGCTTCAGTTTGGCTTCAGTTTGGCTCCTGTGACCAGCAAGACTGTAATGTTTGAAATAGTGCCTGAAAACCGGCAGGAAAGAGTAGAGCAAGAGGTTGCCTAGTGGATTACTACTGGTATAATTTTACTTTGTGAGTTAGTCACATGAACTGGCACCCCGCTGGTTTATTTACCTCGCTTGCTCTTCCTCTCCTTATTAAAAAATAGAATAGCTTGCTGGCCACCTGATTCACATGTGGTGCAAACACACTCGATAGCATGGGAAATTTTAGCATCACTGTGCCAGAGTCCTGTTTGCGTGTGGGGTTTTTGGAGAGGTGTTGGTTGGGGTGGTGTTACTTTACTTCTTTGTTTGTTGCTTCTTGCTGTGTTGGGGTTTTCCTTGTGGTTGTTTGGTTTGGTAGTTTGGGTTTGTTTGTTTTTATAGTAACCACCTTACATGTCTAGGTGGGGGTTGTGGAGTCTCCTTGTCTGGAGACGTTCCAGCCCCGCCTGGCTGTATTCCTGTGCGACTTGGTCTGGGTGATCCTGCTGGGGCAGGGGGATTGGACTGGATGATCTTTCGAGGTCCCTTCTGATCCCTAAGGATTCTATGATTCTATGTCATGTTTAACTAAGTCCTGGCAGAATCCTTCTGAGTTTCCTAATTGCTAAAGGGCACCGTGAGCTTTGGGGGGGTGGCATGGACAGACCTCCTGGTGGTTTGAGGCTGACGTATTGTTTCCATACAAACACTCTGAAGACCTGAATCTAAATGAAGAAGAAATGGAACTACCCATTTTGTAACAGTGGATGTGAATATAAATGTATACACACAGTCCCAGGTGCGGTATTTTCTCATCTAATCTTTCCTCAGCATCCCCTGCTCTTCCTTTAGGTTCTTTTCTGGCTTTAATAGCTCTGCTATTATCTTTTCAGATGTGGCCCATTAATTCTGCTGTATGAATTCATGCATAGTCAGCTCTCCCATGCTAATGACCAGAGGGGAATAATTGCTAGTGCCCACTGAGAAGGATATGTATTGTGTTAGCTGCTTCTTGATTTATTGAAACCTCTCTGTACATTTCTGCATTTACATTTATTTATAGAAGTGGAGAAAATAAAGTGTTCCAGGAGGTAACCGAGACAGTGCTTCATTTCCGGTCAATGTGAAAGCATGGACTTGCTGTGAAGGGGGTGAGGAGGGATTGAAGAGAAACCCAGACCAAGTCACACAGGAGCACA
>VZRI01013791.1:0-25501 GCA_013397515.1 Upupa epops | reverse complement strand
GGGGGAGAAGAACCTCCCTCGATCTGCTAACCACCCCTGTTCTGATCCCCCCCAGGATGCTGTTGGCCCTCTTGGCCACAAGAGCACATTGCTGGCTCAGGGTATAAAGCAGCAAGAATTCACAAAGGACATATACTTCTCAAATGATACCAAAGACTGAATCAGCTTCCAGTTCAATAAACTTCTGAAGCTACTGTTTACCAGAAAGTGTTAGGGTCATAACTAAAGCTTTGACAATCTGTTCCGTGTCCTTACACTCAGTGTTAAACAGCAGCTAACACACGCTGTCAGACTAAGTGGATCCTTGATGCTATCCACTGATACCTCTGTGCTGTATTGCAGTTAGCAGGTCAAATCTGCAGGATATTGACCATGAAAAGAACCTGATCAATGGGCAAACAAGAGCAAGATAAGGATGAGATTTAGGAAATTATTGAAGTGAGGAATATATTTAATAAGAAGCTATAAAAACCAGCTAAGGAATTATTAAACATTACTTCACGTGTTTCATTGTGATTAGCAGTGGAGCTTCTGCGATTCTGGTTCAGATTCTGTTCCTTCAGCAACATGGAGAAGATGGGTTTGATTTTCATCCTTCCATTGCTGGATGGTGTCATGTTTTTAAAACATTTCAAGTGCTGCACGTCGACTGATTCTACGATTCTATGACTGTGCTACAGGCCATCTAGGAAGGAAGAATATTCTGACTTGCATATAGCTTGCAAAATTGTTATACAATCCTTAAGGCAAATTGATGCATGCAGAGGATGTCATCATGTGTCGATGCATCGCCTCTTTAAAATTCAGCTTGGTCTGGGTGGTCCTGCTGTGGCAGGGGGATTGGACTAGATGATCTTTTGGGGTCTCTTCAGACCCCTAATGATTCTATGATTCTATGATTTATAAATATCACAGTAATGATGAGGCTGGAAAAGACCTTAGAGATCATCCAGTCCAACCTAAATCCAACTAAACCCAGTAACCCTAACATCTGACATCTAGCTCATGCCACTCAGCCCTTCATCCAGCCTAACCTTGAACACCTCCAGGGACGGTGACTCCACCACCTCCATGGGCAGCCCGTTCCAAAACGAGATCACTCTTTCAGTGTCAGGAGTGAACATTCCAGAGCAGCATGTAAAAGCTGGGAATTAATCAGATCTTCCTGACAACGCTTCAGTGACAGACAAACAGGAGAGCACCCTTTTTCCCCCTCCACTACATCAGAAAAGGTAGAGTTCCCAATGCTGACAAAGCTTCCTTCTGTGAAAGCTGTGAAATCACTGGACCTCTGGAGGAGGCTGCTGACAAAAAAAGGTCCAGCTGCCTTTTGAGTGACACATCAGGTTATTTTCTCTTTGAAAAATACAGATTCAGATCTCGCATTGTTTTCTTTCATGGATCCAGCCTTCATAGTAATTTTTAGTTCAAAGAGGCAGCGTAACTGTGCAGCACATCCGCCAAACTTTTAAGAAGCGCATCTACAGAGGATTTTAGAGGCAACCTCTCTGACTTCAAAACTCGTCTCAGTATAGAATTTTTCAGGTTGTCATGAATTTAAGAGGATTCTCTGTTCATCATTTCCACATCCCTGGGCCACTGCTTCATATGCAGCAGGCAAAAAACATGTTAGGAGCTAAGCTTTCTGTATGATACAGGGGGGGTTTTGGTGGAAGAGATTCTAGCCAAAATACCCTCTTCAAGGTAAAAAACATCTTTGGCTAAAATCTGTCTTCAGGGTCATGCTAATTAAATCCATAAATCTGTCAGATCTGTTTAATCAAAGCTGATTAAACAAGAAATTGATAAAAAAGTAATGAAAGCATCTAGCGAGATCTATTCTTCAAGGGGGGATTTTACTTACAGGGTGGAAGCAAAGGAATCCTATTTACAATCCAGCACAGCTCAATACAATAAAACCTGCCCTTCTCAAAGTCATTACCCCTCCCTGCACCAGTATAGCCATCTAGAGGAGGCCACGAAAGGAGGAAGCAGAACTGAACTTAAGAAAAAGAAAGCCAAACCCATCAAACTAACAAAAAAACCCCTAAAAATAATGAAATACAGGAGAGGGGGGTTTTTTTCAAGAAAAAGAGGTGTTTTTTTCAGTATAGATCAAATGACTTAGAAACAAACATGTGTTCTTTCAGCCCAAGCATTGAAGAAAGATTTCCTGTTCATAGGATCATAGGATCATAGGATCATAGGATCATAGGATCATAGGATCCTCTGTTCTACCAGAGTGTTTCAGTTCCTTCCCTGTTCCTCTGGCAAGGTTTACAAAAGTCCTCTCATGAAAATATATGGGAAAAGCATCTTCTGTGCCCTGTGAGGTACTGAGGGGGGCACTCACCTCACAGAGAGAAGACTCAAATATCTTCTTCCAGAGTTCCACCACTAAGTATTAACAGCTCCATTACAACTAGTTCAGTAGTAGATCCCTGCACACAGCTGTCTGAGTGTGGAGCTGGCTTGCCTCTCCTCACACTAAGGTCAGTTGTATCCCAGCCCAGATTACCTGTGCAGTGTCCTCTTTTGGTCGTGTTAAATGCACCTGCTTTTCACCCCATTTGGAGAGAGTGTGTGTAATGTGTGAAGTCTTAAGGAGTGACATACAACAAGGGTCAGGGGAGAGTCTGGCATCTGGGCAAGAACAACCCCAGGGACCAGGATAGGGTGGGGACTGACCTGCTGGAGAGCAGCATAGGAGAAAGGGACCTGAGAGTCCTAGTGGCCAGCAGGATGACTCTGAGCCAGCAATGTGCTCTTGTGGCCAAGAGGGCCAACAGCATCCTGGAGGTTATCAGAAAGGGGGTGATTAGCAGATTGAGAGAGGTTCTTCTCCCCCTCTACTCTGCACTAGTGAGACTGCATCTGGAGTACTGCGTCCAGTTCTGGGACCCTCAGTTCCAGAAGGACACAGAGCTGCTGGATGGTGTCCAGTGTAGAGCAATGAAGATGATGAAGGAAGTCTTTAACTAAATTGGCAGTGGATTGACATCCATGGGGTACTTCTTCATGTTTTAATTTCTGACATGTCATGGAATCATTTAGATTGGAAAAGTCTTTCAAGAACACTTCCCTGATGAGGAAAGGCTGAGGGAGCTGGGTCTCTTGAGCTTGGAGAAGAGGCTGAGGGGTCTCTTCTGATCCCTAATGATTCTATGACTCAGTTGCTAATGCATTTGCCTAATCTCAGGCATTCAGAGTCACCTTAACCATGTTAGATATTTGACAGGATCTCTAAAAACTGTTCCAGGAGGATGTGGATCTCCTGTAGGTTCTCTGTCTAGAGCCATTACTAACCTGGGGATGGCAAAGAATGGCAAAGTTTAATTTCATCACAAGTCCATTAGTGCTTTGCTCAGTGTCAGATTAAAACCAGACAGAAACACTCAACACCCCAGAAAACCAAACCAATAAATAAAACAAAACACAACAACCACCCAGAACTGAAAACAAAACAAGACCTTGTTACTAACAGGACTGCACCAAATGCTGCACCCCACCCCAACCCAATTCTGCCTGGGACTATTGGATAGAATGCTTTTAGCTGACTTCACTGTTCTGAAACACTGTAATGCACTAAGAAAAGCAGCTTTTGATCTGCATCAGCTCAGACATAAATGTCTTCACTTGAAAAATCAGGTTTGGGCTCCTGCTGTCCTGGGAGATGCTCAGAGTAGCAGGGAAGCAGATGAATTTTAAGCAGAGTGCTCTGGTGCTCAGCAGACGTTTGCACAGCTCCTGCTTAAAGTCAAACCAGGCTAAATATTACTGTAGTTTCTCCTCTGTTTGCTCTTACTGCTCTGTAGGGGTTTTTTTTTACTGAACTTTGACCAGAATCCATGCTGCTCCCAGAGCAGCTGAGTCTGGTGTAAAATCTGTACCTCCATAACAATCTACAAGGGTCATTCTCAGAAGGTTGTGACCTCGTCAGGCTGGAGTGCTGGAACACAGAACTGCTTGAGAGAGTCCAGCACAGTCACAAAGATGATGAAGGGAGTGGAGCACCTCCCTGATGAGGAAAGGCTAAGGGAGCTGGGTCTCTTGGGCTTGGGGAAGAGGAGGCTGAGGGGGGACCTCATTCATGTCTATAAATCTGTGAGGGGTGGGTGTCAGGAGGATGCAGCCAGGCTCTTCTCAAGGTCATCTGGTGATAGGACAAGGGGCAATGGGTGCCAGCTGGAACAGAGAAGGTTCTGTATCAATATCAGCAGGAACTTCTTCCCAGGGAGGGTACTGGAGCACTGGAAGGGGCTGCCCAGGGGGGTTGTGAAGTCTTTTCTCTGGAGATGTTTAAAACCTGCCTGGACATGTTCCTGTGTGAGAGGATCTGGGGGTTTGGCAGGGGGATTGGACTAGATGATCTTTCAAGGTCCCTTCCAATCCTTAAGGTTCTGTGATTGCATCTTGAGGAGATGAGAGGGTTAAGTACATCTTGATGCAGTTGAGAATCAGACTTATTCTTTTTTACGTAAGAACTGATAAAAATGGAAGAACAGGTAATTATGTCTCAAGGATAATTAGGTCCAGAAAGAACTCACTGCACCATCTTAATGACGAAGCAGGTAATGCTGCTTTAAGCAGTTTAATTTATGAATAAATTTGCTTTGTGAACATTTGACAAAATAATATATCTTTTGTGTAATTTTAGGTTCCTTAAGTGGGTCTCATATTTGCAGGCTGGAAGGAGCAGAAACTGTCTGCATTCATGTTTAAGGAGGATCAGACAGAATGAGCATTCAGAAGTCTCTGCTTAAGGAAAGTATTATGAATTTATCTGGATTTCCTTCATTTGTACTTCTCTGTCACCCACACTCTCTGTGGTGGGCTGCTGTGGTGTGGCCGGACAGCTTTTGCTTGTGGAGATATTGGTGTATGGAAACACAGACTGGTTTAAATCTACTTTGATTTAAATCAAATGGGAAAAAATGCAGGAAGCACTAGTAAGGGAAACAAAAACTCTTGGATTCTGATGTGTACAAACCCCGCCAGCCTGATCTAGGGTGGGGTGTCTCTGCCCATGGCAGGGAGGTTGGAACTGTACTTGGTCTGGGTGATCCTGCTGTGGCAGGGGGATTGGACTGGATGATCTTTCGAGGTCCCTGATGATGCTATGATCTTTCTGTAAAGATGAAGGACAACACTAAAAAGAATGCTGGAGATTTCTGTTAGATTTGTGTCTGCAGTAACCACTGAGAAAATTTATCAGTCTCTATTTCGTCTCATTTTCTTGTGCTTTTGTTTGGTTTTGTTACTCTTTTGGGGGTTGTTTTTAGTTTACTATTTCAGTTTTATCCAGCATCTGTAATGTTTGATTGCTTAGGTCCTTCTAAACACACTAATAGACCATTTATCCATTTTGTATTAATTGCCAGTACAAAGTAAGATTCTATTTTCTAAAGTGTGATAAAAATCTGACCAGGAGTTTCAATAACAAATAAAGATGTTGAGTTTCTCTTATGTCAGAAGAACCAAGAGCATAAGATATTCTCAGGAGGACACAGGGCAGCACAGGAGTCCTCTCTCTCAGTACCCTGCTTAGGGTATTTTAGTGTTTCTCTCTCTCTGTCTATGATTCTAGCAGTAGTCTGTAGTGATTAAATAAAGTTCCTTTTTATTGCTGACTGACATTTTAGCTGCTATGCTTTTTCCAACAGGAATTTCTCATTTGTTCCCAGATTCAATCGCTATGAGGAAAATTCCTTCCATGCTTCTCTCCTTTCCTTCTCCTATATTTTACTTCCTCAGTAATTCAAGATCACGACCAAGCTGTGGCTTTGCTTTTCTGTCTGGGGCCAGCTCTTCAGTGCAAATAAAACATTAGCAAATCCCTTTTCCTCTTGATACATACAGTGATTACACTAAATCCACTAAATCATTCAGATGAGGAGTGTTAACAGAGGAGAAGCAGTGTAAATATATGCACAGAGCGATCACAGATTTGCCTTGCCTCTCAAGCAGTCACACAAGCAGGGTTTGGGGACAGAAGTGTCCTTGTCCTTTTGTTTTCTTGTAATTGGAACCATCAAAGCCAAATAACAGTAAGTGTATACAACAGCCATTGTCTGAAAGGCAGTCACTCCTCCTCTGTTCATTGTGAACATCAGCCAACACTGCTCCAAGTGCCCCCCAGCCTGTTGTGTCTTAGTTAAACTAAGAACTCTTTGGGGTAACAATGTCAAGAGTGGAAGCAAGATGCCTGTGGTACCACATGATTATCAATAATTTGCCTTGGATGCATTGAATTGCAATCCTTTCAGGAGTTGAAGCAGATATTAAACCTCTGCAGTCAGACTGTGTAAATCATAAAAATACTTAGGAAGAAAACCCTCAGTAAGTTATTTAATTTCTGCTGAGATCATAATCCATCTTTCGATTCCACTTAACAGCAATGGGAACGGCTTCATTAGTAATATTCAAAGTAATAGTGCCAGTAATAAACTATGCTGTGAGGATTTCACACCTTCAGGGCGAACAAATGCCTCTCTGACAGTGTTGTGTGACCTCAGTTACACGAGCAGCTGATGCCTTCTCTGTGAAAATCCAGTCAAATACAGCTACGTCAGCATCTGGCCCTGAGGTCTCAGCCACCACTGCCACAACCCCTGTCATAAATCTCTTCAGGTTTTGATTCTCAAAGTGTGTGGGTAGCATGTTCCCATGGCAGCTAAACTGTAACGCTGATGCTTCCTAACTGTGGCAACGCTTCTGCAGCGGTGAAGCCTGAAACCCTCAATTTAAGTCACACAGGCCACAGAGCTTTCAGAAGGGAGACTCCTTCGCTCTTACTCACTTGAACTAGTATTGAACTATGTTACCCAGAGGGTAAAATTCTGACACTGATCCACAAATCCCCATGAGACCCTCTACCCCAACATTTATTTGTACAACAACAGTTCCTGGTGGGTTTACAGGCACTTAAACGATGTCACTAAAGCTTCTGCCATCTACAGCTATGAATCTAAGCCACGGCTGCTTTACTTTCCTGTAGATAATGCATATTAGAAACATAAAGCTGTGCTCACCACAGCCAGCTCTGGAACTAGATAAAAATGCACCACCTAGGACAGTGAGTAGCCTAAAGCAGGCATTTTATGGGGTAGTACATGTCTGCTCTATCGCATCCATAGACACTTTCCAGATATTAATGTCAGGTGATACAAACATGTTTTCTAAACCTGGCTGTGATTCGCACGTTTAGTCTCCATCATCTTGCTGGAGGGTGTCCAGTGTAGAGCAACAAAGATGAAGAAGTGAGTAGAGCACCTCCCTTATAGAGGCTGAGGAAGCTGGGTCTCTTGAGCTTGGAGAAGGATGAGGGGGGACCTCATTCATGTCTATAAATAGGTGAGGGGTGGGTGTCAGGAGGATGGAGCCAGGCTCTTCTCAAGGTCATCTGGTGATGGGACAAGGAGCACTGGGTGCCAGCTGGAACAGAGGAGGTTGGGTCCATATCAATATCAGCAGGAACTTCTTCCTATTGAGGGTACTGGAGCACTGGAACAGGCTGTCCAGAGGGGTCATGGAGTCTCCTTCTCTGGAGATGTTCCAGACCTGCCTGGATGTGTCCCAGTGCCACTTGGTCTGGGTGATCCTGCTGTGGCAGGGGGATTGGACTGGATGATTTTTCGAGGTCCCTTCCAGTCCCTAATGATTCTATGTTTCTCTGTTTCACCCTGGACTCCGAAGAAGATAGGAGTCACCTTCATCAGCCTTTCAACTGAACATGCAGCAGTGACTCAGGAAACAGACAATTTGATGCAAACGGTCTACAGGCGTGATGTTTTATCATTCTTAAACTGGAATAAAACTGACAAAAAGAGGTTTTTCCTGAATGAAAATAGAGCTGTTTGTTTGATGGCAATGAAGAGATATGGAACTACACCCTGCCTCCCTTTGCAATCTGTAGTATTTGAAAAGCCGTAAAGGAGAGTTGATGGTGACAGATGGACATTTCTAAAATGTCAAGCCATTCCAAACATGAATTTTCATTTATGTAGGGACTTCATCTCATCCCTCAAATGTTACAGAGCTTCCTGTAGTCTTTAGCTTTCCATTAGGAATTTACACAACTCCAAAAGCATCGACCTCCCGCGCTGGGATGATGGAGCAGCAGTAGGTTTCACAAATACATTCAATACAGCGAATGGGTTGCAATTTTTCTGAGTGCATTTTTCACATGGGAAACCACTTGCAAGATGGAATTCTTTCCTAGAAAAGAAAGTTGCCACTTCTCAGGGAAGTTCTGATCTCCCATAGCATCACATGGTGATAAATTGATATAAAATGAAATAAACGCATTCCCTTTCATGGCAGCTGGATGAACATAAATAAATACAATCTACTACTGCGGTGTACATAAAAAATCAGGAAATACAAATCCTTCATTGTTTCTCACATTCCTGTAACATCCGTGACCCAGGAAACTTCTGACCTGTCAAGTTTAGAAATGAAAAACAAAACGTTAGCTTACAGGATGGGACTTTTGTGCTGGAGTAAGCATAAACCCTCTTCTGATGCTCTCTTTTATATTCCAGCCTACATTAAGACTTTTCTATTTCAATTTAATGTTCATTCTAAACCCCTGTAGAAAACATAAACCGCAGAGGTTTTCACTAGAAAAGATTTGTTTGGGTTGGGATGAAAGAATAATTGGATGTCTGCAGTAAAACAATCCTCAACATGCCGAAGCCCAACGATTGTTTTCTTAGGGTGTTGTCTTTTAAAACCTAGTGAAGGGGTCACTGTAGGGTATAGACAGCCTAGCGTTACTTCTTCTCTGTAGGCTGGGCCTTTTGCACTGTGTTGATGTGCTAATTACATTAGAGAGAGCTGTAATCCTTCGTCATCAGGAGTAATGTTAGCTTTATTTTCTGTGGTTCCAAATTAAACCCCAATTTTTTTAGAATTCCATTTTGGTTTGAGGGGTTGTTTTTTTTGCAAACATTCCTTTTTGTGGGAAAAATACTTTGATGAAACATTCTTGGCTGGCTGTGGCACTTAGCGCCATGGTCTACCCCATGTGGTGATGTCAGGTCATGGGCTGGATGATCTCAGAGGTCTTTTCCAGCCTCAATAGAATCATCCATCATTCCCAGGGTTGTGTTAAGGGTTGTATAGGCCTGGAGCTTAAGAACAGGGTCGAGCAGTGGCCTTGAGACAGTTGGGTTAATGGTTGGACTTGATGATCATAGAATCATAGGCTCATTAGGAATCAGAAAGGACATTGAAAGATCATCCAGTCCAATCCCCCTGCCACAGCAGGATCACCCAGACCAAGTCACATCAGGAACACAGCCAGGTGGGTCTGGAACGTCTCCAGAGAAGGAGACTCCACAACCCCCTTGGGCAGCCTGTTCCAATGCGCTGGTACCCTCCCTGGGAAGAAGTTCCTGCTGATATTGATAGGGAACCTCCTATATAATTCTGTGAGTCTCTGACCTGCACCGTTACTGTTCTCACAAGGGCAGGGTACAATTCTGATGCATAAGGGCATGAGAATGGTTCCTGTCATGAATCAAGCACGGTTATTTTCCTATAATCTTCTCAGGGATAGTTCAGAAATTGCTTTGCTTATGAATAACTCCAACATTTAGAAAGAATACGTCTGGATCTTCATTGAACGGGAAGGAAACCGGGTTACAACACAACTCGGAAATGATTTTCTGTGATAGAGTTTGTTCTTTATGTGCTTCTTTGGGACACAAAAGCCATTGTTCAGTTACTATGCTCTGGCTTTTATGTATTTTCCTTTCACACCTCATACTAACCTTTTTCAATACTGTTTTTTTCTCCACTAGCACAAACATTGAGCCTGTCAGAGTATCAAGGTTTTCTGTCTATTAATTTATTAATACCAGTTTGAGTCACCTCGCTTTAAGAATTATCTCTCTGTGAATGCACTCTCTTCACCCAGATTCATCCCTGACTTAGCTAAATTTATGTCATGGGCCATTAAATTTCATATTCTAGCTCTAGGCTCATTCATCTACACTGCCAGGTGTAGCCTGTAAAGGGATTTTTGGCAGAATTGCTTTATAAAATAGCAACTTCCCTTAGTACCTTGATGTGGTTTATCTTTTCATTTATATTGCCTGTCCCAGATTTTGATCAAATCTTTATTAAGAATAAAAAACAAACGTGGGGACAAAACATAGTTGTGCTTGACTTTGATGGTTCTGTTTCTTAGAATCATCAGGGATTGGAAGGGACCTCGAAAGATCATCCAGTCCAATCCCCCTGCCACAGCAGGATCACCCAGACCAGGTCCAGGAGGTTTTAAAACATCTCCAGAAAAGGAGACTCCACAAATCCCCCGGGCAGCCCCCTCCAGTGCCCCATCACCATCCCTGGGAAGAAGTTACAGAATCGTTCAGGGTTGGAAGGGACCACAGGATCATCCAGTTCCAACCCCCCTGCCATGGGCAGGGACAGCTATGGCACACACTGTGCACCCAAGGACTACCATCCACACACCCACTCATGCCCAGCAACCCTCTGTTGTTATCAGTGTGTTTTTCTCCCTGAGTGTCTCACAGCTAGCATGGCAGGAAAGTGCTGCTTTACACTCCTTGGCATTTTTGGCTGCATGCCATTTGGGAGGTGCTCCTGCAGTTTGTGCTTGAGTTTGAAGAGGTTGAGTTGTTGGCTACCAAGGTCAATAACCACTCACTGTAACTGTCACACTGCAAACAGCTAGAAACTGCAAGACTGCATGGTTCAGGACCAAGTGGGGATCAAGAGCTTCTCTCCTGAAGTGCATCTTGGTTTTTTGAGAAACAGGATGGGTGGCTTTCAGCTTTGGATTGTAGGAGTGGGATTTGCTTTAAGACATCTAAAATCCAAACCTCAATGAGTAGAATCCCATGTAAGACAGGTGTGTTGTTTCTCATGAAGCCATGTGTACTCTGGAGAGCTATGAACAGAAGCATTTGTACGTGGTCAGCTGGCTCTTAGCCTCTCAGTCAGGAGAATGGATACCTGTGCAATAGCTCTTCAAGAAACAGCATCGGATTCTTCATGAATCAAAGGCAATTCAAAGGGTAACCAAAGGCAAGATAGTTCTTTTCAACAAGTGCAATTCTTCTCTACAAATGTAGATGTTAGGTAAGCAAGCTATGATGGGCTTCTTGTCAGCCAGATGATGACATGGGGGGTTGGACGTGATGTTCTATTGAGGTCCCTGCCAACTCCATGATCTGTGATTTTGTGAACCACCAGAACTGAGAAAAAGAAACCGGTATTCCAGCAAAATAAAGCTCCTCGTGATGCTCTGCAACCTGTGTTATCATCCTCCAATTAATTTCAAAGCAGTAGCATTTATCTTACAGAACGGTGAGTGGGGTGAAAAGAGTCATGACTAATTTAAGAAGAGAACAAACCCCAACCTGTCTTAACTAATTTTCTTCCTAAATGCCTGGACGCTGCCAGTGATTGACAATGACTAAAGGGAGATTTCTACTTCAGCTTACTTCTGCATGGAGAGAAAATGGCCATGTTCGTCAGGATATTTACCTAGACAATTAGAACCAGCAGACAGTAGATCAAAGTCCTTTGGCTTTTGCATTAATTTAAAGCATTGGGACATATCTGGTATTAAGGAACAGTGTGGAGTCAGGGCTCCCTGTGTATTTGGATGACAATGAGAATCTGGAACATCCTCTGGTCTGGAGATTAACCACTCACAGTCCTAAATCCATGAACTCTCCACATTTATTTCTGTGCTCTCTGAAATATGAACTCCTTAGACATTGTCATATCCTGCCTCATTCTTGTCTTTATCCAAGGCACTGGACTCTAGCCTTTTATTTCTGTAACACTAGGTATAATTGGACATGAAGGTCATGATAAGTACCCCTGTGACTCTGACTGGCTGGCTGTGCAAGCCTGGTTTAGACTATATGGTCCTCCTTCTCTGGTGACATTCCTGCCTGGATGTGTTGCTGTGCGACTTGGTCTGGGTGATCCTGCTGTGGCAGGGGGGTTGGACTGGACGATCTTTCAAGGTCCCTTCTGATCCCTGATGATTCTGAGAGTCTATGATTCTTTGGGAAGCTCTTTCTTTTTCATAAACTGTATAGTATTCCTGCAACACTTTTTCCACTGAGCGAATCTGGAGGGGCTCTGCTGATCTCAGGACAAACAAGGAGAGTAATATAAAATAGAAATTAAAAAGACCCTATTAATGAAGTTCAAGTCCCCAAATGCCAACTACAACAAAAAGAAAATTAAAACTTTAACGCTAAAGAGGGCAATAAAAGAAGGAATTTCAATACTTTGGCTGCGTTCAGATGGAACAATTTGCACTGAGCATCTTTAGGTTAGGCAGCTAACACGATAAACACTTCTGATGACAGAGCATTCATGTAGTGGCACAGAGAAAGACTATTTTATTTGGTATTTTATAGGTGTTATATGACAATTTAATTAAACAGTTAAGTAATCCAGGCAAATAATTTCCTAGTGAAATAAATGAGAAGCGATCAGCTTTCTCTTCTTGAAAGGATCGATGCTGAGTGACACCTAATTTATGCTTTATGACTCCACTGCCTTAAATTTTATGTCAAAATTAATGAGATGAAATAGATTTCCAAGGGCTATCTCTTCCACCATCACACACTCATGGTAAGACGACGAATGCTGGCTGGAAATAAGCTCAAATAGAGAAAGAAGCCAGGCTCCTGTGATGCTATCATTCTGTAATAGTATCCAAAGTGCATTGTTAAATCCCAGCAAAAGGGGGGAAACGAAAGGTTTTCAGTTCAGATCAATTCAGTTAGGAGTTCTGGATCATTCTGCCCGATACTTTAATCCTGCTATGCAATCTGTTTCCTTTAATTGCAGTTAAAGGGGAAAATTCTCCTCCCGTGGCATGTGATGCTGAAGCAGTTTATTCAAATCAATTAAATACAAGTATTCTTGTTTCAACTGAATTAAATTAGAGTATTGACAGTCATAATTCTGCTAAACTCTACCAATTTCTGCTAGTTTCAGTTATGTGAATTGACTCCCATCCAGACATATTTTCAAGATTGGGCTCCCTGGCTTTACTTGGGGCAACCCTGTGGCTGGTTGACCTTGGCTGGCTATTAAAGGCCACCTGTCTTCTTCCTCCTCTAAACAGCACAGGGGTTAGAAAATGATACGGAAAAGCTCATAGAGCTCCTGGAAAAGCGTGGAAGAGGACAAGGGCACAATTTGCCAGTTGCCATCGTGGGCCAAGCAGGATTCCATGTGGGAAATTCATTCCAATTCATTCCAATTCCAATAAAAAATTAATGAATAATTTGAGTAGTGGGAAACAAAAGGCAAACATTAAACCAACATCTTTCTTCTCCCCCTCTTCACCAGCTCAGCTTCAGCTCTTTATTCTTCACAGTAAAGATATTCAAGCTCAGCAAGAAAAATAGAGAGCAGAATTTAACTGAAGAGTAAAGTCCTGATGAAAAATGTATGTGCTAAAGGCCCTTTCACTCCACCAAAATTTTTCACAAAGCACTGGCAGGTACAGCAGGACTGCTGAATTTTTATAACAGACGTGTCAGTGATGAGTCAATCAGGGATGATGGAACAGTAGAACTTGGTGGCTGAAGGATGCACTTGAAGATCTAGAAGCACATAAGAAGCTACATAGTCAGGTATTGATGAAATAGACCTGAGACTGCAAAGCAACGATGGTAAGAGGGGTGAGTGTGACAAAAACCAATGGTATCATCTGTTGGCACTGACAGAAGACAGGGAAACATGAGGAATAAAGGAAACTGTGTTTGAAAGTTAACCTTTCCTCTTTCTATGGTGCCTCCCTCGCTTGGAATATGGTGATCATCTCACATTACTCTTGTGTGTCTTCGTCTGTGTGAGGTGTCAGGAGAACAAACAGCTACAAATTGAAATGCTGAAGTAACTAAGCAGTGACTCATACCAAGTCTGGTAAACAGAAGGAGTGAGTACAGCAAAGGGTAGGAAATGGGTTTCTTTTTAAAGATTAAAAATAGGACTGAGGAAGTAATTTGTAAGAAGTGATTTCTGAACAATTCTTTTCTGGCAAAAGAAAGCAATTGACGAGTTTTCTAGGTCGCTTGTTAGTTCTCCAGAAGAATTACTGGCCTCACTTCATGGATAGGCGGTGAATATTTAGTTGCTAGATCTTGCTAATTGTGATGTCTGTGCTGAGAAACCGCATGGTGCTCTTGGAGGTGACTTTCATCATTTCCTGGGTTTAATAGCAGTCCAGGGCAGTCGGAAATCAACCGTTTCTTTACAGTCTGATTTCCCCACAGCTCTTGTATCTGACTGTTAAGTTTGCATAGCTTATTATTTTTGTGTTAGGCAGGAATTTCATAGGATTTAGCCACTCATCTAGGACTAGCTGAACTGGAACCAATTTCTTTACAAACTTTCCTCCCTTCTTTGGTTCCAGAGTGCTCCAGTGTATGTGATGAGGCAGTTTGTTGCTGCTGATTGTGAACAACCTCTGGCTTTCTGGATCAGAAGTGTGCCAGTCAAACAGCAGCTGAAAGACATTTGGAAATGGAGTCAGAGAAGGAGGTGGTAACACATCATTTGCATGATGTCAGCATGCCTCTTGAGAAAGCAAGACACATCTCTAACCACCAAAACATAGGCTAACAGATATGGCAGAATAACAAGGCATAGATTTAGAAACCCTGTAGCCAAAAGTACCCTTCAAGAACCACGTCCCTGGTTGAGACAAAGAGTATGGCCTCTGAAGTTGTTTTCAGTTGGATTGCTGTGCAATGTAAGGACTCACAAGGAACAGTATGCAGGATCCAGCTTGGAACAATAGTCATTTTCACTGTCTTAATAGAGAGGGAAGCAGTGTGGAGCCTCTCGCTTCCTGCACCGGTTCCTTAAACACCAGGCACCATGTATCTGCAAAAGATGAAATGCATGTTTCCTCATCTTGGAAAGAAAAGCTGCTCACACCTCACCCTGAACGGAGTGGACAGGTAAAGCTATAATCTTTGTTAGAGTAAACTGCCTCTATTTTATTAAAGAATTTCAACTTTTTATTACTCTGGTTCCAAGCAGGAATTTGATGAGCTGGCTATATTGTCTCACCACCATACAAGACTGAATCCGTGAAATCCTTGTTCTCAGCAGGGCAGACCAACACCGAGCTGTCTCAGTGCCTGTGTTTTTATCAATTCATGGGAATTTTGCCACAGACTTCAAAGGAAATGGATTTGAGCCCAGTTTCTGTGCCTTGGAATCACCTCCCCTAAGTCTGTGCCCTTCGGTTGTAGGTAGACATAAAAAAAAAAAGAAATATAGAAGAGTAGAAGAGTAAAAATATCCCAGTTTGTCCCCAAGATAATTTTAAGCTCTTACACTCAATTGCATCACTTCACCTGGGTACACATTATCTCTGTCTGCCCATCAAAACCTAAACACTTAAATTAATTCCTTATCCAAATAAGCTTTAATCTTTCTTTTGTCATATTAATTTTCAATGTCTTCTGATTACATTTCTGTACAACCACAAAGCCACAATAACGTAGGAAATCTTCCCAGTTTTGTGTTTGCCCCTGACCATCCAAAGGTTTCAGGAAGTATCATGTATGAAGTGATGGAGAGACTAACACTCCTTCCTTCATAGCAAGCGAAAACAGAGCTGCTTGCCCCAAAGGGTACTTGACATTATACAGTTCCATGGCTTTGAGCTGAATAAAGATCTTTAGCCATCAAATAACCAGCTCCTTCTCTCTGCATTTGGGTGAAATGTAAAGGTCTTTGTGTCTCCCAAATGTAAAACCAATCTATTAATTCAATGAAGAGACGAGAGGATAAAAGCAGTGAAAGCAAGTCCTTCCCTTGTTTCCTTCACCCGTCTGCAGTGAGTCAATGACTTGGCACTGTGGTCTGACGACACAGATAACTGAAATAGTTTAATCAATGTAACCACACAGACTGTGTTGAAAAATCTCCACACATCACAGATCCATGCAATTACTTCTGACACCTTTACCTCTCTAACAGCTCAGCAGCCCACACAGCCTGGGCAGTAAGCAGGGTAGAACTTGAGCTGCTAGCACATTCCTGGTGGACTTGAAAGCCCAGTGTCTGTGGCATGACTATGACCTTGTGGATAAAAGCTCCTTAAGAACCTGTGTTGCCTTATTCACTACTGTACAAGTGTAAGCTGGAAGACATGTCAGTGACTGCTAAGATTCTCAAGCTGGATGATGCACTCTGTGTGATCCCCTAAATGAAATGTGCTCAGTAAGCAGAGTCTTTCTTGCTCAAAAACAGGGAATATATGCTGATTAACAACTACACTCCTGTCTGTTGTGTTGTAGGGTTTTTTTCCCTAGCCCCAGCTACCCTGGAAAATACGTTAGCACAAAGCATCACTCATGTCTCACTGTGTCTCAGCATGAGCCACTGTCCTTTGAGAACCTTGGGACCAGTTGTCCTACTTGTCATCATACCTACCACAACATAGCAGCAAAGCAGCCAGTCCTGAGCTGTTATGAGGGAGATGGGGCACTGCAGGGAGCTGCCTGGGGGCATTTGTGGAGTCTCCTTTTCTGGAGATATTTTAAACCTGCCTGGACTTCGTCTGGGTGTCCTGCTGTGGCAGGGGGACTGGACTAGATGATCTTTTGAGGTCCCTTCCAATACCTGTTGATTTTATGATTCTATTCTATGATTCTATGTAAGCAAAGTATGCTCCTCATGGTCGTGGTTCTATACCTCTGGCACTGTGCCCTTCCTGAGCAAATGCCTGCATTGTATTTCCTGAAAGCAGTGAATGGAGGAATTCCCAGGAAACAGGAATTTATTTGCATCTTTCTGGTAGCCTTGTGTTGTGATGAGTGCTGTTTGTCACCTGGAGTTCTTGGGGACCTTTTTTCCACTCTGACTTACTGTGAGTTTTACATGAGGAAGGCTGCACCAGGGGAAGTTTAGGTTGGACATTAGGAAAAACTTCTCCACTGAAAGAGTCATCAGGCCTTGGAACAGACTGCCCAGGGAGAGGGCTGAATCGCCATCCCTGGAGGTGTTAATGGTTGTATAGGCCTGGAGTTTAGGGACAGGGTTGAGCAGTGGGCTTGAGACAGTTGGGTTCATGGCTGGACTTGATGATCATAGAATCATTAGGGATTGGAAGGGACCTTGAAAGATCATTTAGTCCTCTGTTCCAGCTTGCACCCACTGACCCTTGTCCTATCACCAGATGACCTTGAGAAGAGCCTGGCTCCATCCTCCTGGCACCCACCCCTCACACATTTATAGACATGAATGAGGTCCCCCCACAGCCTCCTCTTCTCCAAGCTCAAGAGACCCAGCTCCCTCAGCCTTTCCTCATCAGGGAAGTGTTCTTGAAAGACTTTTCTAATCTAAATAATTCCACGACATGTCAGAAATTAAAACATGAAGAAGTAACCCATAGATGTCAATCCACTGCCAATTTAGCCAAATATTAAGTTGTTTAGGATCTGCAGTGCCATTTCCCTATGGTAAACACTAGAAGTGAATTCTTAACAGTAATTATGAGTTATTTTCCCAGCAATGTTGTAGCATTACCTTCTTGAAGGGCCTTTGTAAGACTTCCGTCATCCTCAGTAGTAGCAGTATTTGTAAGAATAACTGCTTATTACTTCAGCAATTTCATCTATAAAGCTAGGAAATGAACCTTATCCTCACACTGTAGTCCCATAATGTCTAATAAAACAGCCCCTGAGCTCATTGGGGGTTTCTGGTGCATAATTTTTTACTTCTTTCTTTTTTCCCCCAGCAGTCTGGGAGATTCAGATTAGAAACGCAGAGTAAAAGTAGAGTCACTATAGTAATAGAGATCCTGCAGTGATACCTTCACCCTTGTGTGACTTCTGCAAGACAAATGTGACTGAAAGGAAGGAAACCACCCAACTACCCGTTGCCTGAGCAAGCCTGCCTCTGAAAACACACCAGGAGAAAAACTATGCTGAAAAGGGGTGATTTGTTGTGTGACACGCTTCATTTTTTAGTTAGGTGCTGTTTGCAAAGTGTTTTCTTATGCCTCGATGATCAGCACTAAGTGAGGCCAAATGCAAATGTGCTGGGTAAGCGTTATTAGTAAAAATATGGATTGCTAGCTCAGGTGATGGTTCATGATACAACACAACAACCAAACGAGGTAAACCAAAACTCTTGAGGTAGAAACTGTTTTGCATTGAAAAGTCGATGAGTATTGATTTCAATATGAGCAATGCTTGGTTTGTATTGCTGGCTATCTAAGAGATTCTGAGAGTTTCAAAAGAATAATGTGACAAATACAACTGTAGAGGATTTTTCTCATCGGACTAACAAAGGTGATCAAATGCAGAGCTTTTGAACGTGCAAGTTTTTATCCTTTCAAATCAAAATGGCATTTAATTGAAAATTAAACCACATCAAAGAGACTAGTAAGAAATTAGATCAAGCGGATGGACTACCTTCTTCAATGTCAGTCAGTGACCATCTTTTCCAGCCATTCTGAGAAAACATTTCCAGGAATTAGAAGGGGAGGACTCGCCAGGACCTGCAATTTGGGCACGTCTCTGTCTGCCTTTTTGTTTCAATGGGAAATACTTCCTTTTTTCTAATTGAAATGGATATAATTACTATTTCTCCACCTCACAGCTCTTTGTGATTCTATAGGGAGAACGATACTGAAAGTGATCTGTGAATGTGAGGAAACAATTATGTGACTTCATTCATGTCTATAAAGATGTGAGGGGTGGGTGTCAGGAAGGAGCCAGGCTCTTCTCAAGGTCATGTGGTGACAGGACAAGGGGCAATGGGTGCCAGCTGGAACAGAGGAGGTTCCATATCAGTATCATCAGGAACTTCTTCCCAGGGAGGGTACTGGAGCATCAGAACAGGCTGCCCTGAGGGGCTGTGGAGTCTCCTTCTCTGGAGATGTTCCAGACCCTCCTGGCTGTGTTCCTGTGAGACTTGGTCTAGGTGATCCTGCTGTGGGAGGTGGAATGGTCTGGATGATCTTTTGAGGTCCCTTAATGATTCCATGATTCCATTTAAGGGGTGTGGGTAACTGTTGAAAACTGATTTACCAGAGTGTGTGCCATACACCCTGGTGTGATTCTGGCTCTGCAGACAATCTTTCGTTCTCATCACACTGCATTAATATTGTGCACACATTTGCACAGAGTTGTCCACAGAAATCAGTAAGAAATCACTGCTAGAATCTTCCCTATGCAGAGATAAGCGTTGCTGTTTATCCTGTTGAAAATGTTCTTTATTCAAAACCCAACTGGGGAATTGAATATTTGTCAGTAACAGCAGATTAGCATAATTTAATCAGCCTATACCTGCTGAACGCTCTTGTCATCTCCTCAAAGACTTAATAGTGCACTTCTTTCACCTGACCTTTGCTCACTCTAATAATAATCTCTGAGAATATTCCAGATGCGTTTCTATTTAAGACTTGTAAGGAATCAAACAACTTTTTTAAAGCTTGGAAGAAAAGAAAATGAACTAATTGAGAAACCATAGAATCACAGAATCATTTAGGTTGGAAAAGACCTTTATGATCATCAAATCCAACTGTATACCCTGCCCTACTAAGTCCACTGTTAGACCCACAGCTAAACATGATCCCTATCACCACCTCTACGTGACTTTTGAACACGTCCAGGGGTGGTGACTCTATGACTTCTCTGGGCAGCCTGCTCCAAGGCCTGACAACCCTTTCAGTGAGAAAATCTGCTCAAACCCAGAAATCTTCTCAGTTCTGCATTTTACATCATACCCATTAGTACTACATGGAAATAGTTCCTTAGAAGAAAGGTAAACTAAGATAGATTTCAGTAGGAAAGAGGATTTTACATTTAATAGGATCTATTATGATGCTCAGTGAAAACAACAGAATGATTTGTTTTCTTATGACCTTCATAGAGGAGATAACCTGAGCATTTTGTTCCCTATTCACCCTCTCCATTCCAGATCTGATTTTACAGTCCCAGTTTGCATTTTTTTCTGTGCTCCTTCTTCCCTGCTTTCAGTCTTTTTCCCAAGCAAAAGACTCTTGATATTGTAATTTTATCATTATGCAGGGCTCTCACAACCTTTCTTTCTCCATAATAAACCTATTCAAACTTAGCTTTAGTGTTTCTGCTCATAATCTCAGTGTTTTTACTAAAAACCAGGCTGCAGGAGCATTCACAGGACACCTGTTGGTAAGTGTAGGAATTTCCTATAGAAACCCTGAGAGCTTTACCGTCTCTCTCTGCACAGCCCATCACAGTCAGAGAGACACTGTTTTAACACACACTTCTTCCACCAGCCAGTTTATACTAGGTAGTGGCTTTTTCTGCAGCTGAACTGTGTCAGGATGAACAAACCCTATTAGTTATAGTGATGTAAATGCTGGTTACAACCTCAAGTAACGTAAACAGAGCTCTTGTTGACTACTAACAAGACCTCTGCAGGTCACATGCTACTGCAGGCAATTACTTTCTTCTCCAGCATGAACCCAAGTGTATAGCTTGTTTGGGAAGAGAGAACAGGGGCTCTTCTGGGTCATAGGAAAAGATGCTTCTGTCTCATTGAAAACAACTGAAATGTGCAGAGGTAATTAAAAGCATGAATGACTTAGTTTTACTTTCCTAATGTATGTGGTTTTAGGATCCTGTTAGATTAATTATATATTAGAGTAACATTCATCCTTGCAATTAACATTCTGTTATACGAATGGGTAATAATTACTGTTTATGGATTAATGGAGGTGGTTATTTATGCAGGTGCTTTTAGTCACATTTGGAGACAGCACAACTTTTTTCACTTCATCCTGGTAACTGGTTTTGACAATTTCAGATGTTGTGGTTGCTGCTGAGATCCACATCATGTAGCTCTTTGGAAAGAGATTGCAGTGTTGTTTGCATGTGTCTGCAGTGTAACCCAGTCATGAGCTGACAAAGAGTTTAGCTTACTTGCTAAGAGTTATAACTCAGGGTGAGACCCTCATCAGAGATTGTTGAGCACAGAAACAGGAGGCTTCTGGCGCTCATGAAGGCTTTTAATCGAGATCTTCATGTTATTTATTGATTGGCACAAGGCCAAATCTACAAACAGACTTAAAGACTGCAGTTCATAAATCTGAGGAACCGTGAGTATGAGACAGGCAAAGTGACAAAATTACCTTCAAAGAAGGTAAACTGGCAGCTCCCTTTTACTTATAAGACCCTTAATCCACAGAGGGTTAATCCTGGCCAAGGGCCAAAGTCCACCTCAGCTGCTCTCAACAAGAGCAGAGAGAAAATAGGATGGAAAAATATGTGGGTCATCAGAAAGACCAGGAAAACATTTCCCAATTAGAGTGACAGGCAAAGCAGGATTACATGGGGAAAACACAGGTAATTTATTGCCGATTCAAATAACCAAAAAGTTCGTAATCTGAGTAGTTGGAAGCAAAAGAAAAGCATTAAAACAACATTTCTTCTACCGTTTTCTCCAGTTCCAACATCACCCCTTCACTCTCAACTCCTCTCCCCTTGCAGGACACAAGCAGTGAGCGTAGGGGCTGCAGGGGATCTTTGCTCCATGCCTACAGCCCCTCCTGCACTCCTCCTCCTCCAGCCTTTGGCTTTCACTGCTGCTGCTCCCTCCTAGCTTCCTCCTGCTCTGCCAGAGTCAGCTTCAGCCCAACTCCTACAGTTTGACTGACAGGGATGTTCTCTCAGTCAGGTTCACTCAAAAAGACCTCATGAAAGATATGACAGAGCACAGAAATACTGTGGTCTTACATAACCATTTAAGGCTCTTTAAACTCTTTCCCTGATCTAAAGATTTATGGCTCAGAAAGTTATAGAACTATCTGGAAAGGCAGCGTGAAATTAGAGAGACAACGAGGTAAGGGACCTGCCAGACACCTTCCAACCTCTTGTAAATGGCTGTGGTTCTGTGCATATGTCCCATGCACAAGGGCTGAAGAAAGTTGATTGAAGATGAGGTTTTGACAACAGGACTGTGTCTGCGTTAATAAACTCCTTTGGAAATCTGAAAAACCTTCCAGGGAGTCTTCTCATTTCCTTTCTCCTATATTAATTAACTTTCTGATCGCCGCAGAGGGTTACGTTTCAAGTAAGCCACAGTATGTCAAACTGATTTATAGAATAGAAGGTGTATTTACTATTCCTCGTTCCTTCTTCAATTAATACTACAAAGAGAGTGCTATTTATATATTCAGGGAAGCAATTTGTCAGGGCAATGTCTATTACCTTTTCAGCCCTTAACAATAGCAGTTCTTACACTAAAACCCCAAAATACACGAGGACCCTTATAGTTACAGGCTCATGCCCACAGCTTTTCTAGTTGGAGATGAAACTGAATTTTAATTGAGATTTTAATTTTATATAAAAACAATCTAGATCAGACTCAGTCAGCTTTGGGTTTCATAGAATCATAGAATCATTAGGGATCAGAAGGGACCTCTGGTGATCTTTCGAGGTCCCTCCCGATCCCTGATGATTCTATGATTCTAAGGTTTTGTTTGGGATTCACCTCGTGCTGTTTCAGTTTAAAAACAAACTAGTGGAACAAGTAGGAATATGGTTTGAACAACCTATTAAAAAACATGTTTGAAAGCTGGTTCTCTACAACTTTTATGGTGCATAATGAGTTTCTATTTAGTACTCAGCATTTCAGCTTTTGAATGGGATAAAAACAAACAGTGAAACCCAAAAGCTTACTGAACCGAGTCACACCACCTCCATAACTGAATTACTCTGATTTACAGTGACTGCAAATTCTGGCAACAGAGATGAAATATTTGGGGTTTCCTTGAGGAGTTTTCACATTATCATTCATGTTTTTTGAAGAAGGGGTTGTGCCACGACAGGAGGCCTAGCAGAGCTTCCTGAGTGCCAAATCATAGAATCATCGAATCATCAGGGATCAGAAGGGACCTGGAAAGATCATCCAGTCCAATCCCCCTGCCACAGCAGGACATCCAGACCCAGACACAGAACAGAACATTACAGATTGGAAGCCACCTGGAAGGATCATCCAGACCAATCCCTCTGCCACAGCATCACCCAGACCAAGTCCAGGCAGGTTTCAAAGGTCTCCAGAGAAGGAGACTCCACACACCCCCCAGGCAGTCATCCTCACTGGGAAGAAGTTACAGAATCAGTCAATTTCTATGTTCACACAGTGGTTTGCTAGCATTTGATGATAATATAGGTGCTTCGGGAGGATGGGGTTTGATGCCTGTTGTAATAAAGTCAATAAAGGAAAACTTCTCAAGTGTTGGGGTGAGTTATCTGGCCCTGGCAGAGAGCAGCCACTGTTAAATATTCAGTTTACCCTTGTTACACTATTCTGAGTCTATTATCTTTTGATGCTTGGCAGTAAGTGCTATTAGCAGGGCGACTGAACATCGGGGAATGAAGGATTGTTCTGAAACATCTGTTTTTCAGATATCCAATTAATATGATGGTCATTAGCAGGACCATTCTCAAAACAATAGAGCAAAAGGTCAGAAGTCTTCCTGATGTAACTGCATTTCATTGCCATAAACCCAGTCAATGAAATAAACCCCCTGACTTCACTTAGGAACAGCCATCACTTTATGATTCCAGGAGTATGGGACACAGAGATTTCACACTGACCCATTGGTCTCATTTAGCCTAAGTCTGCAGTCCAGGTCAGGAAGGGGCTGGTACGAAAGGAAGGGCTGATTTCACATGAACACCAACCCCCAAAGTTATTTTGTCTTCACACCTGATAGCAGATTCTCTGTAAGAGTTGTTTTATACTACAATTTATGCAGGGATGTGATCGAGTCACACCTCGCCGTGCACCAGTGTGTAGTGCACTTGGAGATTAGAGCTGGAAAAATTGGTGGCAAGTTTCTCAGATGGACAAGTTTCTCTAAATCCGGAGTGATTCATGAGTCAATTAGACTTTCAAAGGGCAGAGATCAGTCCTCTTGGAGACCTTGTACAAACAGTTCGTCATGCAAGACTGCCTCTGTTGTACTCAAATGTGGGAGTAGGGCTCTTCTCCCAGGGAACTGGTGACAGGATGAGAGGGCAGGGCCTGAAGCTGTCAGAGGAGGTTTAGGTTGGATGAGAGGGAGCCCTTCCTCATGGAAAGGGTGATCAGACCCTGGAAGGGGCTGCCCAGGGAAGTGGTGGAGTACCCATCCCTGGAGGTGTTTAAGGACAGACTGGACATGGCCCTTAGTGCCCTGGTCTGGCTGATGTGGTGATGTTAGACCATAGGCTGGGCTGGATGAGCTCAGAGGTCTTTTTCAGCCTCAATAGTTCTGTGATTCTGTGATTCTGAACTTATTATCCCACACTCCAATCCTTTTACCCAGCATGGAAGGAATTCAAACAAAATGTAGAAGTTTTTAAAAGCCCATTTATGAAATGATTTTTATACCAGCAGGTCATGCAGATAGGGAGTGACCCACAAGTTATGTGGAGACTTGTGTTGTTGGGGTATTATGTAATGTGTCTGCTCTACACTGCCATTATACTAAAAGCTATACCTCCATGTAGCCATCCAAGAGTATTCATTTCTGTGTTCATTAGATCCCACTAATGACCCCAAATAAGCAATTTTCCATGATTCCATGGTTGTTTATAATTCCTTCTGACAATCTCACCATTCCAAGGCTGAATTGTTGAGTTACTGGAGTCTTCACAGTCACGTAGACCATAGGCAAGTGGTCGAAAAGGGAGAAACTTAATGCTGTTATACTGTGAATTGCTGTGTTTATTCTGCTGCCTGTTGCACCAGGACATTTTATCTAAATTGAATTGGGAAGTAAAATAAATAAAGTCAAGTTAGCATCAATCCCTTAGAAGATTTTGACTATAAAGTGCAATGTTTGTACTTAAAAGAGACAGGAAACCTCATTTCCCTTCCTGTTATCTGTATGCAGGTGGTCCTGTCTTTCTTTAAGTGAGAACACGATAAACAACAAAAACCAATTTCAAGGAACATTCTTTAACTATGAAAATGAGATAAAACCCCCCCAGTTACATTCTGTCTTGTATTTCCTCATCTTGCTGAGTTCTAACAACCACTGCACAGAAAAGCTTTGTAACAGGGAAATGGTCCCTCATATGAAATTGATTTCTACTATTGTCTTTATTCGTGGCTCATGATAACAAGAAGCAGAGAGGTGATAACTGGCCCATGGGTGAAAACATTTTCCTCACGAACAAGAAAAACAAAGAGGTGGCTCAAGTATCATGATCAACTTGTCTTTTCAGACTGATCCTGACAGGATGGCTTGGCTGATTTGACTTCATCTGCTTGATGCACCCTCTCAAATGATACAGTAGAAAGGGATGATGTGTTTGTTGCCTCTCTTCTCTTTGAAGCCCCCACTTTTTGCTACTTGAGAAACCCTAAGGTTTCGTTAAGGAACCTTCACCCAAGGTTCTTTTGGTTGAACATTAAAACTGTGGTCAAGATATATTTTGGGTAAAATTAGGCACAAATCATAGAATCCTAGACTCATAGAAACCTTAGG
>VZRI01013790.1:27349-43698 GCA_013397515.1 Upupa epops | reverse complement strand
CACTGCTGGGGCCACTGGTGGGGCTGGGGGCACTGCTGCGGGGACTTCTGGGCCTGAGGGGCACTGGAGGGGCTGGGAACCTGATTATGGGGTTGGGACCGTGGACAGGGGACACTGCTATGGGGTTCTGGTTGGACTGGGGACATTTCTGAGTGTACTGGTGCGGCTAGGGACACTGGTAGTTCTTGGGGATACTGGGGGCTCTGGTGGGGTCAGGAGGGATCTTCTAAACCCACAGGACGAGGAGGAGGAGGAGGATGGACCCCTTGGGTGACGTCAAGGGCTGCAGGTGCCCAACCCCATCCCACTGGGTGCTGGGAATGGGGGTCTAAACTGTATTCCTGGGTGCCCCCCAGAACTGGGGGGATCCTCAGAACATTGTGGGTCGACGAAGCCAGAGTTCCCTGGGGATCCTTTATGTCCCACATCCTGGCACCAAGAGAGGACCCAGGCAGCCGCCTCCAGTCTGGGTCCCCCCCCAAGCTGAGTGCCAAACCAGGGGGCAGAGCCAGAAGCCCCCTACCCCACCCTACAAGATGTTCAATGTCACCATGACCTCCCGTGAGCTCCCAGCACCGCCACAGCAGGACGTTCCGGTACCAAGAGGGAACTGGAGCTGCACCACTGCTGACCATGAGCTAGAGCAGCTACCGACCCTTACGCTGGCAGCCAAGGTGCGGGTGGCCATCACTTGTCTCCTCTTCCTCTCCTCAGCCTGTTGTAACGGGGCTGTTCTCTGGGCAGTGGCCAAGCAGTGGCACCAGCGGTGGCAACGGCGGCACCGTCGGCGTTTGCCACGGGTGGGAGTCCTCATGGCCAACCTGGCAGCAGCTGATCTGCTGGTGACACTGGTGGTGATGCCACTGGATGCAGTGTGGAATGCAACAGTGCAATGGCACGGTGGTGATGCAGCCTGCCGAGCGCTCATGTTCCTTAAGCTGGCCGCCATGTATGCCTCAGCCTTCATCACCGTCATCATCGCCGTGGACCGGCACGCTGCCATCGTCACCCCCCTGGCATGGGGCGATGCCGAGAGGAGGGTTAGGGCAATGTTGGGCGCTGCATGGGTGCTCAGTGCCCTGCTGGCACTGCCTCAGGTAGGGCAGGATGACACCCATTCCCTCCAGCATGAGGAAGAGGAGGGAGGCTGATGGCCTCTTTGCAGGCCTTCATCTTCCACACAGTGAGGAGGTCAAAGCCGCGGCGCTTCGTGCAGTGCGTGACTGTTGGTAGCTTCGGGGCACGCTGGAGGGAGACGCTCTACAACCTCTTCACCTTCAGCCTCCTTTTCCTCCTGCCCCTCCTGGTCATGGTGCTCTGCTATGGCCGCATCCTGGCTGCTATTTCGGGCGGGATGAAGGCTGCTCATGGTGAGGGCAGAACAGGAGCCTCCGGTTCTTTTCCTCCAGTCCTACTCCTCTGATACCTCTCCTCCTGTTCTTCTCCCCTAGTTCCTCTCTGGGATCCTCTCCTCCAGTTCTTCTCATTTTTCCTTTCTTCTCCTCTAGTTCCCCTCTTCCACTTCTTTTCTGCTTCCTCTCTTCCAGTTCCTCTCCTCCTGTTCTCCTTTGTTACTTCTGCTCTGCTTCCTCCCTTTGAGCTCCTCAAACATATTTCACCCTCCTCCTCCTGCAGATTCCTCCCACGAGATCCAGCTCCGCCGCTCCTCCAACAACATCCCACGGGCCCGGATGCGAACACTCAAGATGTCCATCGTCATCGTCCTTACTTTCATTGTCTGCTGGACACCCTACTACCTCCTGGGCCTCTGGTACTGGTTCTCGCCGGAGATGCTGACCCGCGAGAAGGTGCCACCATCCCTCAGCCACATCCTCTTCCTTTTTGGCCTCTTCAACACCTGCCTGGACCCGCTCGTCTACGGCTTCTTCACAGCACAAGCTGGGCGCCGCCGCCAGCAGCAGGAGCGTGCCGATGCTTTTACCGGCTCCTTTCGAGGGTCTTTCCACATCTCTGCCTCAGCCAGGAGAGCTGGGAACAGCCTGGTGAGATCCAGAGAACTTGAGCTGGTTCCAGATCCAGAGCCCCAAGACAGGATGGATGAGGGAGGAACCAAAACCCACCAGGAAGTTGCTCAGCAATAAATTCCCATGTTTTTCCCAGTGGGAACCCAGATTTGGACCACAGGATGGTCAAATGGGAGGTGGTTCTGGCACCAGGCAGGATCTAACGGTGCCGGAGCAAAACCCCAGCGTGGACATTGTAGCAAAAGGTGTCACAGGATGCAATAAATCCTGGAATTCCAACTCAGAGCTTTCAACCCAGAGGGAACAAAGAGAGGTGTTGGCAAATTTTTAGGAGAAAATCTAGAGGCACAGAAGGAGCTGGGGGAGTCGGTCAGAGCTTCCCAAAACTTTTAATGAAGGAGAAATAAGGAGAGGACAATGGCGGAGTCATCCCCAGAGACTGAAGGATCCAGGATGGAGAAAACTCCTCTCCCAAGGGAGCAGCTGAACCGCCCCATCCTGTAATATAGGAGCAAAAATGGGGCTGTTGGGGGCATCACTGGTGCTGAGGGGCTGTGCTCGACCATAAAACCACCCTGGTAGCTCCAGGGCTGCTGATGCGCTCTGAGGTTTCTCCTTGGGAACCAATAAAAATCCCCTAAGAAGCAGAAAAATCTGGAGCAACCAACTGGCTTCCTCCTCCCCAATGTACAAAACCCACCCAAGCCCCTCCCAGTTTGCCCAGTTTGGACAGGAAACGCACGAAATGGAGGATCCATCATCGACGTCTTCTGTCTGGACTCCGGCTCCGCCGGCGCCCACCCCTGGAAGAGACAGACAGGTCAGAGGGTTGGAAAGGCAGGAGGCCCCTATCTAATAGCCCTCAGTGATGCCATCATGAGGGGCTATCTGATGCCATCTGTAAGGTCCTGCTTTCCAGTGGCCATAGCCAAAGGGCATCAGCCAGTGGCTCAATGGCTACAGGAAAAGCTTGAGATCCCTGCAGTCCAGCTCCGGGGTCATACATGGAGCTACAGCGACAATTGCAGAGTGGAACCCCCTGGGCTGGGAGGACAAACTGGGAAAGTTGGGGCTGTTCAGATGGAGGAGGCTCTGGGGGATCACTCCTGGGGCCTTTTAATGCTTGAACCAAGGTGGACAAGGCCTGTGGGGCCAGGGCAAGGGAAAACAGCTTTAAACTGAGAGACTGTGTGTCCAAACTAGACATCAGGTTCATCCTGATGGTGGTCAGAGCGCTGGTCCAGGTTGCCCAGCCAGGTGGGAGAAGCCCCAATCCCTGGAACCACCCCTAGTCAGGCTGGAACTTGGAGCTCTGCATGGGAACGTTCCAACTCATGGTCTTTAAAGGTCCCTGCCAACCCAACCCCATCTCCAATTCACCCCACTCTACAGAGTTTTCCTGGGAAAACCAATCCCAGCCCTCCAAGCCTGTTTCTCACCTTCTCTTCCCCTTGGGGGGTCCTCTGACGAAGCACCAGTCAACACTGATGGGCTGCCCCATCAGCTCCTGCCCGTTGAGCCCCTCCATGGCCGCTTGCGCCTCTTTGTAGGTCTCATACTCGACCAGGGTGTACCCCTGTGGAGTGGGAGGCAAAGTGAGGGGCCTCCCACTGGAATCACCCATTCCCAACAGCAGTGGTGGCCACCCCATCCTACCTTCAGGTAGCCTGTTCTCCTGTCCAGGTTGAGGTGGAGGTTTTTGATCTCGCCGTACTCGGCAAAGCGGTCATGGATGTCTTCTTCTGTCGCCTCCTCATGAATCCCCGTGACAAAGAGGATCCAACCCTCCACCGCTGCCAGGCGAGAGGTATTGGGGGTCAGGGAAAAGTCCCACCCCAAAAGTTAAAAGAAGTGGTGGTGGAGCTCAGAGTGACCCCAGATGGGGTGGGATGGGGAGATGCAGCCCCACAGATTGATACTCTTGGTTTAATCCCACTTAAATCAAGTTCAGGGAGGTCCAGACACTCCAAGACTGAGTCAAGACCCTACTTCATCCCCCTCCCTGAGGTGAGGGAGGGATGGGGGAGGTACCTGCTGGTGATACTCACACCTCTGCGGGCCTGGCTCATCACCATCTTGCTCCACACTGTCGTAGTCCTCACGCACGCGGGCCCGAGAGCCCTCCTCTGTGAGGGAGAAACAGATGACAAGTGCCATCACAGACATCCTAAAAGCGCTCTGAAACATCCCCAAACCCCTTCAAACTACCCCAAACCCCTTTCAAACCACTCCAAAAGCATTGAGATCCCTGGTAATGCTGAGGGAAGAGTTTAACCCCAATTGTGAGATGTGCAGGATAGCCCAGCGCCTGGTGCAGTGTCTGGGGTACCAGCACCAGTGTGGCCAGCAGGAGCAGGGCACAGATCGGTCCCCTAGACTGGGGACACTGGAGGGACACCACCTCCAATCCTGGGTTGGGTTTAGGGTCCCTAGTGCTAGAAGGGCATTGAGGGCCTCGAGTGTGGCCAGAAAAGGGGCTGGAGAAGAGTAATTGGGGGAGTTAGGATGTGAAGAACCAGCTCCAAGTCACCCCAGGGGAAGGTGAGGTTGCCCCTGAGGACCAACTTCTGCTCTCAAAGGGATCCCCAAGCCTGGCCAAGACTGCCCAGGGCGAGGGGTGATGGTGGGATGGTGTCTTAAAGTCCCGGAGCAGTGGGGGGGAGGGCCGGGAGTCGGGGGCTCCATAGCAGCTGATGGTTGATGACCTCAGGGGTCTTCTCCAACCTCCAGAGCCCCAGGATTCTCACCTGAACCAAAGCCTCTACCCTTCCTCTTCTTGGCCTTCTCCTTCAGTTTGTGGATGCTCTCTGCGGGGAGAAGAGGGGGGATCAAACCGGGCCCCGACACCACGGTGCAGGGCNGGCGCGGGGCCCCGGGCCTCCCCCCCCCCCGCAGCCCCCTCGAGCCGGGCCGCTGGCTAACGGCCCCTGACCCGCCCTCACCATCGCCATCCTCGTCCATGGCGAAGTCCTCGCCGCCCGCCTCATGCAGATCTAGCACGTCCGCCATCTTGCCGCTGCCGCTGCCGGGGACGGCGCTGCTGCAGGGGACGGCGGGAACCGCTCCGGAAGCAGCGCCGCCGTGATGGGGAGGGAAACGCGACGGACCTGCCCCGCCGCCATCTTGGGAAGGGAGAGTGGCGGAACCGCTGTGGCCACCATCTTGGTGAGGGACTACGGCGGAAACGACGACGACGCCATCTTTGTGAGGACAGCGTCATCAGTGCCATCTCGGTGAGGGCGGCGCATGCTGCCATCTTGATGAGGACGGTGCTGGTCGCCATCTTGGTAAGGGCATGCGGGAGTTTGTCGCCTCTGCCACCTTGGTGAGGTCAAAGCATCTCACACACACACACCCCCCCAGGGTGGTTGAATCTTGTCCCACAGACGGGGGCCACACTGGGAGTCACTGGGTGACACCAGCTCAGTCAGTCCTACTGTTACAGGAAAACTAACCTACAAAAGGGTGGACACCCCGTACCCCCCTGTCCTATCCCAGGGCACCAGTGAAAAGAGATTGCCTCTCCCTCCTTGACAGCCAGCCCTCCTGGATTTATAGACAGGGATTAAATCCCCTCATAACCTTCTCCTCTCCAAGCTGAAAAGTCCCATTCTTATAAGGTTGGTGCTGTAGTCCCTTCAGCATCCTCATGGCCCTTTGTTGGACTCTCTCAAGCAGGTCTCTGTCCCTCTTGAACCAGGGGGCCTAGAACTGGACCTGGTACTCCAGCCCTGTAATGCTGTACAAGCCCCTGTTGCTGCCTCAAGAGGGAAGCCCCTCAAGATAAAGGCAGCTAGAAGTGAAGTTGCAGGATATCTACTGGAGAGCAGGTCTGTGGAGAAGGATATTGCCGTTCTTGTGGACAATCAGTTCTCCATGGACCAGCACTGTGCTCCTGTGGCCAAGAAGGCTGATGGAACCCTGGGATGGATCAAGAAGAAGGTGTCCAGCAGATCAGGGGAGGTTCTGCTCCCTCTCTACTCTGCCCTAGGGAGGCCACATCTGGAGTATTTTGTTCAGATGAAGGGACTGCAGCATTGGCCTCATGATGAGACCTAGGGCTGATCAGCACCTGGGAAGAAGAAGAAATTCCCCCCAGATAGTGGTTGAGTCACAGGGTGGGAGCCGTCAGGTTGTGATCAATCAGCAAGATGGCTCAGCCTGCTGTAGGCAAAAAGAAGACAACTTGTGAGCAGGGCAGCAGGAAGATCCTGCACCTGCCAATGGGATCAGCAGAGCCCAAATACACAAGAAGTCTTTCCCCCTCAAGGACTCACTCACTTTGGCCTGTAAGGTCTCCCACACCACTGGGGTGAAGAAACTTACTGGCTGGTAGCCAGCAGGGAGAGATTTGAAGGGCACAGGGGGGCCACCAGCCCTCCTCAGTCTGCAGCTAGGATGAGAGACTAACACAGGGGCTGATGGAGACTCTGAAAACCTACAGAGCTGAGGGATTGAGGAGAGGCTGATCACCACCCCCATACCCTCTGCCGTCCATGAGGCTGAGAGGCCAATTGGTAGGATGGCCAGAGAAATCAAGCACTTTTTTCAGAGATCAGTGGAGCCAAGGTGTGAGGCCAGGGCTGGGAGCCACAGCCTGCTCCACTATATCATCTGGTTTGGGGTTTTGTTTCACTAGGATGACTGGAAACATTGGGATTCATCCTGATCCATCTGAGGGCAGCACCTGGAAATCCTCCTGTGTGACCCAGCCCCACAGGACGGAGAGCTGGGCTTAAAAACATTACCCCCCCCAAAAAAAAAAACCCTCATCAAGCACAGAGGAATCCTCCCTAAATCCATGCTTTGTCAGGATTTGGGAGATCAGATTTGGGGGACTGGCAGCTGGAAAATATGGGTGGATGTGCTGAGGGCAATGAGATTCCTGTTGTGATTCTGTGATCTTAGATACTCAAGAGTGTCAGAGATTGAAAGGGATCTTGAAAGATCATCCAGTCCTGTCCCATTGCCAGGGCAGGATCCCCTAGATCCAGTGGCACAGAAACCTCTCCAGAGAAGGGAACTCCACAACCCCCCTGGGCAGCCCCTTCCAGGGCTCTGTCACCCTCACTGGGAAGTAGTTTCTTCTCATCTTGATGTGGAACCTCCTCTGCCCCTTCTCCTATCATTGGGTGCTGCTTTTTTCCCAGCTAGAGACCCAGCTCCCTCAGCCTTTCCTCCTTAGAGAGACTCCACTCCTTTCATCATCCTCAGGGCACTGTATCCTTCTGCAACTGAGGGGCCCAGAACTGGACACAACAGTCCAGTTGCAGCCTCACCCAGGCTCTTATCTCCTAACCACCACCATTCTAATCCACCTCAGGGTGCCATTGGCCTTCTTAGCCAACAGGGTCCAGATCCCTCTCCCAGATCCCTTTCTCCTGCACTGCTCTCCAGCAGATCAGTCCCCACCCCGTCCTGGGCCCTGTTTCCCTGGGTTCTTGACCAGATGCCAGACTCTACCCTGTCCTGGTTGTATTCCATTCAGTCTCTCCAGCCCAACTCTCCAGGCTGTCCAGGTCCTGCTGAAGGGCAGCCCAGTCCTCTGCGCTGTCAGCCCCTCCTCTCAGCAAAGTGTCATCAGCAAACTTGCTGACAGTGGCCTCTAATGCCTTATCCAGGCCATTGATGGATAGCTTGAATAGTACTGGTCCCAGTACCAATCCCTGGGGGACTCTGTTAGATCCTGGCCTCCAAGTAGATTGCCCCACTACTCTCTGGCTCCTATCCTGCAGCCAGTTCACAACCCACCTCACCACCCCATAGTCCAGACCACACTGGCTCAGGCTGGCTGTGAGGATGCTGAGTCAAGATACTTTAATGAAGTCAAATCGATTGATTAAATCCAAATATAAAGTGTTTAATAAAAACAAAGGCAAGCAGCTCCAAGCCATCTCCAATGACATTTCCAACGCCATTAGCCATCAGCACTGGTCTGTAAGAGAGGCTACAGGTAAAAACCCTGAACAAAGCCCCCCAAAACCAACTGAGAGAGGCTCATTAGACAAACTGATCAAGCTAGAGCAGCTTACAGGTAATGACGTTTTGTTGATTTCAAGCCTCCAACTCAAACTGCCGCTGGAAAATCCTCCTAGGGATATCCTGGGTGAGTGGCCGCGGCTGAACTGGAGCTGGAGGAGCAGTTTAAGGTGAGAAAAGGCTTTTTGGATTAAATTCTATCCATTGCATCGCTTGAGTACTGCTATGAGCGCCAAGAATAAGGAGCTATTTATGTAAAAAAATAGTGCAGAAAGAGAAGTTTGCTCTGTTCCCAATGGAAAAAGTTGTGGGGGCTCCACAAACTCTCAGCATCAACTTCCTCCTCGACGATCCCTCTAGTTTGAGGAGGCAGAGAGCCACAGGCAAAACCTCTGTGTAGTCCAACCCTAGAAGCAAAGCAGAGATAAAGCCAAAGCACTGCACTGCAAAGTGTTAGGGCTGTGCTCCGCTTTGATGGGTTGGAGGAGGTTGTAGTTCACAAAGGCTTCAGCATGGCTCTAGTTACTACAGACTGGTGTCCATGAGGCTGCAGAGGGAAAGGTTTCCCTTCTTATTGCTATTCTGGAGCCCAGGCAAAACTTTGTGAAACCCTCCTGAAAAAGCTAAGTCTGACTGGAGAGCTGGAAGCAGCTGCAGAGGTACCAGCAGCTCCAGCTCCTGCTTTGAATCAATCCACTCTGGCTGGGGAAGCCAAAACCCACCTGCAAAAGCCAACCAGTCACTTCATCCTCCTCCACCAGCAGCTGGGGTTTGGGATGGGATTGGGGCATTCCCCCAACCTTAAACCAAGGGTGTTTAAAAGAGGATCAAACTAGGGTGAGAGTTGACTCCATCACCGCAGTCTGATCAAACTGCCAAACCAAATCCCCGCAGAAAACCACCCAGCTGCTTTGGGGATCAACAACAGCCTCCCCCCCGGATCCTCCAGCTCCCAGAGGAATGGTGGTGGCCAGAAGCAAAATCCCTGTTTGAAATCCCTTTGCACACACTGGCATTGGGTTGGTTGGGGTTTGAATAGATGGAGAGGGGTGATAAACCCGAGAAGCAGAAATAAAGGAACTGGATTCAGCCCCAAAGAGCAGCTTCTGGGGTGAAGAGCTGTGATTTAGGGGACTCTGTCCTCAACTCATCGCTTGGTACCAAAGAGCTGCGTTTTTAACATCAAGAACAAATCTCAAAGAGCACCAGAAGGAACTGGAGGAGAAGGAAGAGCTCAGGAAGTTGTGAAAAGGGCTTCACAATCTGTAGAGGAGTTTTTTTGTTTCGAAGGAAAATTTCTATTGACTGTGCAAACGGGGCCACAACTGAGGAGTGAGAAGGTGGAGGGGATGTTCGGGATTCAGCAGTTGGAGGAGTGGAGGTTCCCCAGCTGTCCAGCTGCCAGCATCAGGATGTCCTTCCTCTCCTTATGGAACCGCAGCTCCTTCCCAGCCAGCCGAGCCTCATCCAGCTCCCTCTCAGTGGAAGCCAGTTCCCTGGAAAGGGCCCCCGGGCTGTTTTGCTCCCTGTTCACCCAGTCCATGGCCATCTGGTTCCTGATGTCGTCGTCCAGAGCGCGGTGGGAGTAGTGAGCCAGGACCTCCTGGTGGGAAGGGATAGGGCAGCCATGAGTAACTGGACCGGTCAGATCCCCTGTCCGTGACAGGAGAGCAAGGAGAGGGGTGTCAGGAGCGCAAAAACTCACCTGCCGTGAACACTGCCGCTCCCGCATGGCCTTGAGGCTGCCATTCCAATGCAGCAGCTGGAAGACTGTCATCAGCTCCTGCAGTGGGATAAAGGCTCAGACTGCAGGAAGAAGGAACTGGGGGTGCTGGTGGGGTTCAAGCTGACAAGGAGCCAGTAATGGGCCACAAGGCCAACAGGGTGCTCAGTGGGTCAGCTCTGTCCTGCTGAGGCCACAGCTGGAGTCTTGGGCCCCGTTCTGGGCTGCCCAGTTTAGGAGGGGCAGGGAGCTACTGGAGCCAGTCCAGTGCAAGGACAGGAGATGATTAGGGGGCTGGAGGAGGAACTGCAAGAGCCCCGGCTGTTCAGCCTGGAGAGGAGGAGCCTGAGGGAGGGGATCTAATCGATGCTGATCAGCAGCTAAAGGGGGTGCCAGGAGCAGGCTGTTCCTGGAGGTGCCCAGCACCAGGATNATCCCAGAGGTTCTGCTGACCCCACCAGTCTGGGATTATGATTTTCTTGAAGAAACCCGACTCCACTAGACCCTGTTGTTTACAGTCACTGAGGATTGCAGAGCACATTTGCAGCCCCAGATTGTATAAACCAGACCCTTCCAGCATCAGAGAGGTCAGATTTCCCCAAAAAGACAAAATACCCTCAGCCACGGGGGATGTGAAAGGCAAAACCAAGACTCCCGGAGCAGAGCTGTTCACTGTAAACAGATCCCATTCTATAAACTCTCTCCCCTGCCTACTGAGCACTTCCCTCCCATGGAAAAGAGCCAAGACTAATCTGCTCTGGGAGAAGTCTGCCTACCCTTCAACACTGCCAGGACTGAGGGAACAGCCACAACCTCCCTGGGCAACCTGGGCCAGAGCCTCAACCCCCTCCCAGCCAGGAATTTCTGCCTCAGCCCAATCCCCCCTCTGGGAGCTGCAACCCAGCCCCCTTGGCCCAGCACTGAATCCCTCGGGAAAAGGCCCTCTGCAGCTTTCTGCAGCCCCTGCAGGGACCAGTAACTGCTCCAAGGTGCCCACACAGCCTTCTCCTCTGCAGCAGAGGGGCTCCAGCCCTCACAGCATCCTCATGGCCTCCCCTCTGGCCTCGCTCCAACAGCTTCAGCTCCTTCTGCTCCTGAGTCCTCCAGAAGTGGCTGCAGGACTCCATGGGAGGTCTCCTCAGAGCAGAAGGGGACAATCCCGTACCTGGCCCTGCTGGGGACCCTTCTTGGAATCCAGCCCAGCACAGGGGTGGCTCCTGGGCTGCAGCACCCACTTCTGGCTGCTGTTGAGCTTTTCCCACACCAGCACCCCCAAGTCCTTTCCTCAGGGCTGCTCTCAGAGGCACCATCTGGCCTTCAAGCACCAGAGATCTCAACCCTGCAGCACTGAAAACACCCTCTCACAATGCTGAACTGAGGAAATGCCAAAGAACATTTACAGGGAGAAGCCACATTCCTTGGAATTTTGCACCTGGATGCAGCACAAACCCCTGAGTTGTGTCCAGAGGGTAAAGTCCCACTTTTCACTCTGCAAGTATCTGAAAGACCAAATCAACCTCCCTCCAGGACATTAAATCCGCAGCAGTACCTGGAATTCCAGCATCGATTTCCCCTTGTTGGATTCCAGCATGAAGCGGAAGGCACCAATCCCAGTGTTGGGATTATCCGCTTCCTCTCGATTCCCCTGCAAGAAAGAGGTTTGAGACAGGACCTGCAAATCCCAAGCAAAGCCACATTGATTCCACTTCCGGAATTCCAAACTGGATTAGGGAGAACAGCCCCTGCCTCTCGAATATTCACTCAATGGAGTGATGGAATGCAAAATGTTCTCCCAGCCCCCATGTGGCCAGAGCAATCTCCAGGACAGAGTGGACTCCAGGAAAAGAGGAGCATGAAGCTCCTGCTGTGACAAAGAGTTCTGAAAAAATCACTTGGCTGAAAGAAAACCAGCTAAAACCACACAAAGGCCCCATTAATTAACATCTCTGGCTAATTATCTCTCGGGGGTGGAATGACCCGGTAGAACAATGAGACTGGCGAAGGAACTAGAGGGAAAGACTGCTGCGGAGAGGCTGAGGGAGCTGGGGGGGTTCAGCCTGGAATAAAGGAGACCCATGGGAGACCTTCTCCCTCTCTGCAGCAACCTGAAGGGAGGCTGAAGGCAGGGGGGTCAGGCTCTTCTCCCAGGCACCCAGCACCAGGATGAAAAGGCAGGGCCTGAGATGCCAGGTGAGGGTTAGGCTGGATGTTAGGAAGCCCTTCCTCCCAGAAAGGGGGATCAGAGCCTGGACTGGACTGCCCAGGGCACTGGGGGAGTCCCCATCCCTGGAGGTGTTGAAGGACAGCCTGGCTGTGGCCCTGAGTGCCCTGGTGTGGCCGCTGGGGTGATGTTAGGCCCTAGGCTGGGCTGGAGGAGCTCACAGCACTTTCCCAGCCTCAGTAAGTCTGGGAGTCTGTGATAGTGCAGCTGTGCAGGACAATTCACAGCCACTGGAAACAGATAGAAAAAACCTCCACAAGGAGCTTCAGATGGAAAAGAAAACCTGTTGCCCACCCTGAGTTGAGTTTTGCTCCCATTTTTCTTACGTTGAAAGAGGCCAGAGCCTCAGAAACGCTCTTCTCAATGAACTCATCAGTGATCCTCCGTGAGGGGTGCTCATTGAACACTGAGTTCATCAGGGCAATCTTGGCAGCACTCCTTCGCGCTTCCGCCTTGGTGGGACAAAACTGAGGGAAGAGAGGAACTGCCGTCAGGATGGAGAGACAGCCTCATCCTAAAAAGGATCCTCGGGGAACCCACAGGACCCTAAAACCCTGATAGTGGATGAGCCCAGTATGATCTCACAGGTTAATCTACAGGGTGAGATGTCTGGGCTGGACACTTCCCTTTGATTCAATAGGTTTCTCCCCTCTTATTCAAATGTAATGAATCAGATTTCTTTTCAGATCTTCTAGAAGGTTCTGGGGGTAAAAACTAGAATGAGGGAGGAAATGATTCCCCATTGGTTTGGGGAGCTGCAGCTTGTCCATACATCCTAGGGAGGGGCAAGGAAGGATTGAGCTCCAGGAGTTTTGTCTGCTTGAAATGTGGTGTCTGGATATGGTGCAAAGGCAAACTCAGGGCCCCTTCACTGGGGTTTTCAACCCCATTGGAAACTTTTACTAGCCAGTTCAGAAATTAGCGTCATAGCCAGGTCATTCTCATCAAAGAACTGGCAGAAAAATGTTAGTGCCCAGGACTTAGGACCTAATTCCTGTGGGGAAGGAGCTCCAGGGCTGCCACAGGAGCCCTTGACACTGCAGGGATGGCTCTGACCGAGTGTCTGCACCTGGAAACTGCCGAAGCAACTGCCCCCCGGCAGGGTGACATAGCAGACGTAAGGGGGGCTGTTGGAAGGGACCATCTCATACACCACGAGAGCTCCATTCTTCAGGTCAGCTCCGCGTGACTGTTTCATCTGCCAGAACTCTTGAAGGGCCTCCACGACATTCACTGAGGGGACAAGGGAGGAGAATAAAGGTCAGAGATGGGAAAATGAGAGCCCAGGACAGTGATTTCATCCGTTATCAGCTGTGAAATCGACATTGCCAAGTTCCCAGCACCTAGGGAGCTCATCTGTGTCCCGAGTTAAACAAAGCTGCTACAACAGGAAGAGAAATCAGTTAAAGAATCAGAGAAAGGTTGAGTTTGAAAAAGCCTTTCCAGCTCATCCAGTCCAACCCTGACCCCAACCAGCCCAGCCCACCGCTAACCCCTGGCCCTGAGCTCCACATCGCTGCCCCAGGGAGGGGTTAGCCCCAGTTCCAAGGGCTGAGGGTCCTTCCCAGGAAGAAGTTTATCCTCAGGGCCACCCTCAGCGTCCCCTGAGGCAGCTGGAGTCTGCTTCCTCTGCTTCTATCCCTGGGGACAAGAGATGGCTCCCTCCCTCTCCCCACCCTTCTGTCAGGCAGGCAGTTGCAGACAGCAGCAAGGTCTCCTCTCCTCAGCCTCCTCCTCTCCAGACTAAGCAGCCCCAGCTCCCTCAGCTGCCCCTCACGAGGTTTGTTCTGCTGACCCTTCCCAACCCCGTTGCCCTTCTCTGGCCCTGCTGCAGCCCCTCCAGGTGCTGGAGNGCCCTTCTCTGGCCCTGCTGCAGCCCCTCCAGGTCCTGGAGGGCATTGCGGTGCCCAACCTGACCCCAGGACTTGAGTTGGAACCTCCCCAGTGCAGGGGGACCAACCCTTCCCTCCTCCTAATTGCCACCTTAGTGCTGATCCCAGCCAGGGTGTCCTTGGCCTTTGTGGCTCTCTGAGCTCCCGACAGCTCAGACTGGGCTGATCATCAACCGAAACCCCCAGGGCTCTATAGAGCAGCTTTCCAGCCACTATCCCACAAAACTTCCTATGGAACAGCTTTTCTCCTTCCAACCTGGGGAACAGCTCTCAGAAGAGGCTGTGCTCAGGCAGTTCCTCACCTGATCTCTGGATGTGCTTGGTTCTATTTCAGATCAAAGTCATTAACTTATTTCAGATAAAACCCGATTGCTTTTGGAATACCCTGACATTGAACCCTTCCGAGTTGACTCTTCCCTTTATTTCATTAAGGTTTAGGCAAGAAAAACAGAACCTCAGGGAATCCAGAGCTCTAAATCCCATCTGATTCAGTCCAAGCTGATTTTTTTAAGCTGAAAAGTTTGACAGGGAGCAGCAGGAAAAGCAATTTTCCCCTTCAGAACAAAATCTACCAACACCAACTGAAATTCTCACCACAGAGCTTCTCTGCCGAAAACACTCTGGATAATTCCATGAAATCCTCATTTGGTGAGCAAACTCTCACCAAATTCACGGTCCCCAAACACTTTAAAAGGGGATTTTTTTTTTTTATAGGGCTGGAGAGAAAACCCAGTGAGAGCTGTAGCTATTGGAGTGAGCACAAAACCAGCCTGAATTTGCAGCACACTGATGGCCCTGCCCTCTCATCCTGGTGCTGGGTGCCTGGGAGAAGAACCCAACCCACCCCCAATTGCAACCTCCCTTCAGGGAGTTAGAGAGGGTGATGGTCCCCCAAGTCTCCTCTTTTCCAGGCTGAACCTCCGCCAGCCTCTCCCTCCAGTCCCTTCCCCAGCCTCATTGCTCCTCTGGCTCTGCTCCAGCCCCTCCATCTCTTTCTTGCACGGAGGGGCCCAGCACTGCCCCCAGGACTCGAGGGGAGGCCTCCCCAGTGCCGAGGACAGGAGGACAATCCATCCCTAGCCCTGCTGGCCACTCCAGTGCTGATCCAAGTCAGGATGCCATTGACCTTCCAGGCCACCTGGGCCACCCTGCTGGCTCTTGGTCAGCTGGTTGTTACCCAGTGCTCCCAGTTTCCTCTCTGCCAGGCTGCTCTCCCACCTCTCATCTCCCAGTCTGGAGCTGCAGAGGATTACTGTGGCCAAAGTGTAGGACCCTGCCTTTGGTCCTGTTCAACCTCATCCTGTTGGCCTCTGCCCATTGATCCAGCTGGGCCAGAGCTCTTTGAAGCCTCTTGCTCCACTCCAGCAGATCAACTCTCCCCCCAACTTGGTGTCATCTGCATGGATTCAAGGATTAGAATCACGTGGATTTACCCCGCTGATGGGCACAGACAACACCGCATCTGCCTCATGAGTCCAATACCAAAGGCCTAAGTGATTCCATATGGAGTGGAGCTGCTGCTGCAGCCTGAAGTAGCAGGGGAACTCCAAAGTAGTTGCAAAGTGTCTCCTTTTGGGGTGGGGTAGGAGATTCTTTCCATCACAGGATCAGGAAACTATGCGGCTTAAGCCTGTTTTTTTTTCTGGCTTCTGTGCTTTTTGGGTTCTTGTTTTGAAACGAAAAGGGAGGCTGCAAGGAGCTGAACTCTCCGTGGAGAGTGGTGGATCACTTACCACCCCCACAGCAGCCCCTTCCAGCACAAGCAGAGACCATTTCTCCTCCCAGCTTGGCAGATTTTCCATCAACAGGGTGCTGCTGGGACTGCAGGGAATCCAAGGAAATCTGGGAACATGAAGGGGTCACGCTGCAGAGCCCTTTTAGCCCACAGAAATGAGCTTGAGGTTTGTCCAACAGCAAGGAATGAAACCCAGAGGAATAAATCACTACTGTACTGAGGAGAGCCATCCTCAAAAGCCCCATAAAAACATTCAAATCAAAGAATCAGCCTCTACTTTCACTGATTTGATGACACATTTAGCCTTTACAGCATCCACATAAAACCTCCTTGGGTTTATTCACAGCTCCTGTGGTTGCTCATTTACTGACCTCCCCCCTCCCTGATTCACAAAATCCCTATAAAAACAGGTATCAAAGCCATAAACCCCACACAAACCCACCCCAAGTTTGCATCTGCAGAGCTCTCTAAGCCAAGTGCATCCATGAGTTTCTCAAGTTTGACCCTCAAAACCCCAAGAGCCAGGGCCTCGAGAGATTTTTTTACCTCTTGGAAGGGGCTGGAGCAGGGACCCTCCTCTCCACCCCAAATTCAGCTCAAGTGGAGCCTGAACCGCTGGGAGATCTTAAGTGGGAGGGTTGACACCCAAAAAGTCTCCACAAACGGCACAACAAACCTTCTTAGGGGAGTTTAATTAATGAGGGAAATGGGGCTCTTGTCCCCGTGAGGCTGCCAGGCAGATTCCAGGGTCTGGAGAGGTCCAAAGATTAAAACGTGAGCTGGGGAAATGGGGGGCAAAGAAAAGGGGGCAGAA
>VZRI01013789.1:0-42438 GCA_013397515.1 Upupa epops | reverse complement strand
TCTATGATTCTATGATCTCACCTCAGTAGACCAAACATCCTGCAAACATCCCCATGGTAAAAAAATCCAAAATTCCACAGTAGACATTAGTCTCTGAGATTAGAGATTAGCCTTCTCATTCCTTTCACTGTTCCTTTATGCCACTGAAGGACTTGAGGAATCCTTTTAGCTTTTGCCCCAGTGACCTGAAGTCTCTTCTGATTGATTTTCTAATTCTTCTCTCAACCTCATCACTCTGTTTGTATAACCAGGTTTATTTAACAATCACAGGGTTTTATCTTATCAGAGAGCTTCTCTCTAATGTCCCTAAACTGTGCCCCGTGGTGGAGGCAGACTTCCCTGTGGGATGGGTCATGTGGCATATTGGGCCATCTGTCCCTCTCAGAAAGGAATCACCTAGGAGGACTTTATCTTTTTCTTGATAAAGGCAGCTACAATGCATGGTGCTAACTTGGCAGCTCCTTGGGTGGAACTGAACCGTTGTACTCATTTGACTGACCCTCAAATTCCAGACTGCCAAACCTATTGTGCAGAGGCAAGTGGGAATGTGTGGGAGGCTGTATGTCAAATTACAAAGCCATAAATATATTGTGCTGAGGCACATGAGAGTGTATAGAAGTCTGTGAGAGGAGTCATCTGCTGGCCCAAGTAAGGATCTCCTTCCATTCCTCCACAGGCTCTATCTGAGCATTGAGCCTACTTAAGGGAAACAACAGCATGGTTCCAATAGTCTATTTCTCTTCTACACTCTCTAATACTTCTCAGACTGCTCATCTACACTTGGAGTTCTGTCACCAAATAGACGAGTTTCTTACCTGGGTGTGTCTCACACAGGTGGGCTCCAAAATGTCCTTCTGCAACAGTGCCACAGCCAGGCACATGCTGCAGCCTGGTACCTTGAAGTTCTGCCAGCGTAGATGCATCACTTGTGGTGACGGTAACACATGGCCTTTGCTGGCTGGAAATCATTGCTCCTGGATAATTGAGCAGAGGTCACAGCCCTGTTACTCTGCACCCTGCACAGCGGGCTGCTGCACTGCATGTGCCAAGTGCATGCATAGATCATATGACCCACCTGCATTGTACTCAGGGAGTTCAGATTGTCTGCTACTTGTAAATCGTTCATTTTAATAGCATGAAGTAGGCTAAGCAATGCTCCAGCCACTCACCTTTCTGCCTCCTGAGTTTAGAATGGCAAAAGATGATCCTTTCTCTGTGCATTTGTATCTTTACCTTAAAGTCCTTCCTGTTATATTCTAATTCCTTCCCCTCTCTCCTTTTATTATTTTTCATAGTATCACTGCAATCAACCCAAGATTATTAGAATCTGCATCAGACACATCAGAAATAAATACCACCTATCTCTAGAAAGGACAGAATAATTTCAGTACTGGAAGACAAACAATAAGATTGAAAGATAATCAAGTAGCTCTACAGCAATGATCTGCTTCATGAGCCCAAATAATTTAAAAAGCACACCTACTACCATGATACCATCTACTGTTTTTTGAAGATACATACCATTTAAAAAAATAAAACCACTTGATTGCTGANTTGGAAAGGACCTACTAGATCACTGAGTCCAACCATACCCACATCCACAAGTACCTCAATACCTGATCAATGGAAAAACAGAAAATACTCCACTCCATGCCTGTGACTATAGCCTGTCAAGAAGCATCATATCTACACTCGACTTAAATACCTCCAGGGACGGTAACTCAGCCACCAACCTGGTAAGGCCGTTCCAGTGTCTCACTACTCTTTCTATAAGCAATTTCTTCTTAATATCTAATCTAAACTTCCCTGGTTCTGTCAATGGTCACCAAGGAGAAGAGGCCAACACCCACCTCTCTACAACCTCCCTTCAGGTAATTGTAGAGGGCAATGAGGTCTCCCACCAGCCTCCTCTTCTCCAAACTAAACATGCTCAACTCCCTCAGCCTCTCCTCATACAAGTTCTTCTCTAACCCCCTCACAAGCTTGGTAGCTGTCCTTTGGACACACTCCAGCATCTCAATGTCTTTCCTATAAAGAGGGGATCAGAACTGGACACAGTACTCAAGATGAGGCCTCACAAAGGCAGAGTACAAGGGCACAATACCTTCCCTTCTCCTGCTGACCACATTATTCCTGATACAAGCCAGGAAGTATCCTGTTGGCCTTCTTGGCCACCTGAGCACACTACTGGCTCATGTTAATCAGGCTGTCTACCAGCACCCGCAGGTCCTGCTGGGCAACTTTTGAGCCACTTCCTGAGCCTGTAGCACTGTCTGGGGTTGTCGTGACTGAAATGCGGGACCTAGCACTTAGCTTTGTTGTACCTCATACAACCGACCTCAGCCCATCAATCCAACCTGTCCATGTCCCTCTGGAGGCCCTTCCTGCCCTTGAGCAGCTCAACTTTCCCACCCAATTTGGTGCAATCTGCTAACTGACTGAGGGTGCTCTCAATCTCCACGTCTAGGTCATCAGTAAAGATATGAAACAATACTGTCCCCAAAACTCAGTCCTGGGGAACACTACTTATGACCAGCTGTCAGCTAGATTTCACTCAGTTGTTCAGAACTAGCTATGCTTTGCAAAATCTGTTACTAAACTGAATTTTGATGATTGCTAGTATTCCAAAACAACACAAAGTATGTTTTGTTCTCTTTTTTTTTTTTTCTATAAAGAACTTCTCATATGAAAAACCTGTGAAGTAAATACATAAATAGGGAATAATCTGGAGTTTTTTCTACTATTGTAGATGTTCTTGGTGAAGTCTATATCATCTACCCCAGCAGTGGCCAATGCCTTCACCCAGACAAAGTTGCTAAAGAGAGAGGCTGCAGTGCCAAAGCCTTTCTCTTGGGGCAGGGACAGACAGCAGACCTGCTTGTAAAAGGTGTCTTTAAGTGGAAGACCTCCTTCAGCAGGTATCTGAGTTGCAGGGGTCAGTGAGCAGGTTTTATTAAGACCAGAGAAACTGAGAAGGAGCTAAAGAGCTGGTTCCAAATACAGTTTTCAATGGACCCACATCTCTCTGCCAAACAGTCAACACCTCCCCACCAGCACACATGGAAGTATGGGGCCAATAACGCAGAAGAAAGGAAGTTTGTGACATCAAGGATAAGCAGGAAGAAAAGACTTCACCTGCAGCTGAAGTGCCCTTGTTGAAGAACTGCACTGCTTTGCAGATTGAAAAAGAAAGACCCATCACATGAGGAGAGATGGTGGAGCTGAGAAAGGCAGCTTGATCTTCTTCCCATGTAATAACAAGGAAAATTAGAAAAATGCAGAAGATGATGATAGTAGGCAGTCATCTTCTGAAAAGTATGACGGTGCCCATTTGCCAACCTGATGTACACTCCAGAGAGGTGTGCTTCTTGTCAGGAGCTCATATCAGGGATGTCAATGAGAGACTAACAAGACTCACACAATCCACTGATTATTATCTACTGTTGTTCGACATGGGCACCAGTGATACAGCCAGGAGTAATCCGAGGAATATGAAGAATTACAGAGCCTTGGAGGGAATATTATTCTTTCTCCAGTACTTCAGGACCAAAAGAAAGGGCTCAAAAGTCAAATCTTGCAAAACAACAAGTGTTTACAATAATGGTGCCACAGTCAGGTGTTTGGATACATAGATCACGGAGCTCACTTTGGGTCCATCTGTCAGAGAAGGGGATGATAAGCCTCCTCAATTACAGGCTTGCCAAGTTGATGAAGAAGGTTTTAAACTAAGCTGCTGAGGGAGAGGAACCTCATGCCTACCCAGTCTTACCAGTTTGATGCTAGTGAGATCACAGGCCAGCAGAAGAGAACCAGAAAAGCAGCAGAAAGGAACTCCAGCTGCTCCTGCTACTGAGTCATCCTCAATGATTTAGAAGGCAATATAGGAAGAAAATTAACAAGGCTGAGGCCACCTAGAACTTAATCTGGCCAATGTCATAAGGAATGAAAAAAACCCTATTTCTATGAATACACTAACAAGAAAAGGAGGATGAAGGAGAGCCTCCATCCTACACTGGATGTGAGGGGAATCATGGTGACCAAGGACAAAGAAAAGACAGAAGTACTAAATGCCTGCTTTGATTCAGTCTTTGTCAGCATAAGAAGATACTGTTTGGGTGCCCAAAACCATAAACTGGAATACAGGGATGTGGAACAGACTGAAGCTCCAACAATGCAAGATGAAAAGATCAGTGACCTATTACACATTTGGATGGTATATGAACCTCAGCCCAAGGGTGCTGAGGAAGCTGGTGTAAGAGTTTATCAAGCCACTTTCCATCACCTATCATTTAGTCCAAGCTAAATGTAGAGGTCCTTGTTCATTGGAGGTTAGCAAATGTGGTGCTGAAAGGAAGATCCCAGCAACTACAGGACTGCCATCTGAGATTGATGCCTGGGAAGCTTTTGGAGCAGATCATCTGGAGTACAATCATGTGGCATATACATATTTCTAGAAAACAAAACTGTGTACTCAACTCCCTCTCTGAAATGTTTATACACCAATGCACACAGCATGGGCAATAGACAGGAGGAGCTGGAGGCCGTTGTACAGCAGTGGAACAAGGTGTTCCTTGGACAACAGGCCTCATGAGTTCAGAGACAGAGAGCAGAATGAGGCCATTACAGTTGGAAAGGAAGTGGTCAGTGATCCGCTACACCCCTTAGAAGGAAACTAATCTATGGGGCTGGATGGCTTGCACCCAGGTGTGTTGAGAGCATTGGCAGATGTGCTTGCCAAGCCACTTTCCATTATTTACTCAAAATCCCAGCTAGCTGGGGAGGTCCCAATGGTCTGAAGGTGGCAAATGTAACATCCGTCTACAACAAGGGCAGACAGGAAGGATCCAGGAAACCACAGACCTGTCAGTCTGAGCTCAGTACCAGTGAAGGTCATGCAACACATCTCAAGTGCCATTGCACTTCACATACTGCACAACCCAGCCAGCATGGGTTTATTACAGGTAGGGGCTGCCTGGCAAACCTGATCTCCTTCTATGACAGGGTGACCCAACTATTGGACAAAGGAAAGGCTGTGGATATTGTTTACCTGGGCTTGTGAAAAGCCTTTGACACTGTTCCCCATGGAATTCTCCTTGATAAGCTGGCTGCTTGCGGCTTGCACGAGCATACAATGTGCTGGACAAAACACTGCCCAAAGAGTGGTGGTTAATGGAGTTAAATGCTGCTGGGCAGCCTGTCACAAGTGGTGTGCCTCAGGGCTCAGTGTTGGGACCATCTCTGTTCAACATCTTTATTGTTGGTAAGTCTCCATACGGACTTAGAGTGTATCATTAGTAAGTTTGCAGATGACACTGAGTTAGGTGGGAGTGTTCATCTGCCAGAGGGTAGGGAAGCTCTTCAGAGAGACTTGGATAGATGGGAGCAGTGGGCCAGTGTCCATGGCATGAGCTTCAGTAAGGCCAAATGCCAAGTCACACAACAACCCCATGTAACACTACAGGCTTGGGGAGGTGTGACAGGCAAGCCTTGTGGCAGAGAGGGACCTGGGACTTCTAAGGGACAAGAAGATGAATATGAGCTAGCAGTGTGCCCAGGATGCCAGGAAGTACAATGACATCCTGGCTTGTATTAGAAATAGTGTGGCCAGTGGGAGAAGGGAACTTATCATCCCCCTGTATTCGGCACTGGTGAGGCCACATCTTGAGTATTGTGTCCAGTTTGGAGCACCTCTATACAAGAGAGAAATGGAGGTGCTGGAGCAGGTGCTGAGGCAGGTAACTAAGCTGGTGAAGGGCCTAGAGAATAAATCTTATTAGGAAAGACTGAGAGAACCTCTATAGAAGCACTAGCCACATTCATTCTAATACACTCCAGGATGCCATTGACTTTCTTGGCCACAAGGCCATATTGCTGTCTCACCATAATCCTGCTGGTCATCAGGAAGAAAATATTTAAAGACTTAAACTCATAGAAAGACAGCAGAAATTTTCAAAATTGTCTAAGACTATTGAGAGATAAGAAAAGTTTAAGAAAACTAATGTTATCAGATAAGGTATGAGATTTAAGTTATAAGATGCAACATTTAGGCTAAATGCAGGAACCTTAATTCATATATATTCTGTGGGGGAATAATCAAGTGGGGGAAACATGCTCCTTTTAGCTCACTGTACTTAATAATTTACATGCTCTCCAAATTTTTCATTAAAACCATTCCTCTAATGTTCATCAGAAAGAGAAAAGTTAAAGAAGACATTCATAAAGCAGAGTAATACCGTTAGCCACTTTTACTGAGGAAAATGCTATTGAGATCTGAAGGATCAAGCATCAATATGCAAAAAGGATTGTGTACCAGCTAACAGATTTTTAATATTAAATACATAAATGTACTTTAGTGAAAGGCCTTAGATGTTACCAATAACCAAAGCAATATGAATGCTAGGACTAGAATTGATATTTTCTGTGTGTGACAATGAATATATTGTTATGGTATAAAACACAACAGGAAAAAATAATTCAGTGTTGCAATCATGAATACATAAACTCAATACAGGGAAAGTCTGACAGGGACAGCTGAGAGGAATAGTTAAAATACTCCGATTAACTTCCTCCAGTTTTCTTCCCCTCTGCTTTTGGCTACTACCATTGCAAATTATAGCACAGTTATTGTTACTATTAAAGCAGGATTTTCTTGTTTTATGGAATAAGCAATACAGCAATATAAACTCTGCAGTTTCTCAAAACACATTTGGATTCTACTGAAGCTGTGGAGCTGACCATTCTGTTTCTTTCATTCAGTGAATGGTATTGTATTTAATCGAATATTAAAAATGAATACTAAAGATGATGTCCTTCCAGCATATCAGCAGATGTAGAGAAAACAAATGTCACACAAAAAATACCAACAAAAAAACCAGTGATACTACCTACAAATTACTTCATATAATAGAAACCTTCAAAGCACATTATTTTTACTTATTACAATTTACGTAATTAATAGCTACAGGTAAGAATCTCAGCTCTGCATGGTACATAGTCCTCAATGCAAATAACTACTGGCCTCTGTCATGGTATCCAGCAGAAAATTATTATAAAATTTTACAGCAACAAATTCTGTCATAATAAACTCACTCTGCTTTTGATTTGAAATAACATTGCTGTGGAAATTAATTTCAGCCTTTTAAAAAACCTCTTTACAAGATTTAAGGTGTCCAGTGTAATGTCTACAGCAAGATCTGCAATAACCCACAGAAGAACTCTTAGCCACTGAGCTGAATTCATTGAATTTGAATTCTGTGTTCCACAGTCATAGATTGAATGGTAACCAAGAGCAAAATTTTCATTAGGGAGATTATTCTTTTGGCTATGGATCTGGATGTTTATTTCACATTCATTTAATCTGTAAAAAACATTTTTTTAAAAAAAAAACTTCTTAATTAAGGGAACTGTGACATCACTTTTAAACAAATCAGCATAATTTAATTTTTTACATATTGTATATTGTCATTAAATTTACAACAGAAAGTCCAATAATTCACTTTGAAAGAAGATTTTTCTTTCAACACACTTTTGAGAAGTTCTGTCCATTCATTGAATTTAAACAAACAAACAAAAAAAAGAAACAGTGTGTTATCATAAATATAATGGGTGTTCACTCCTGCCAAAGTTCCATATGGACATTACTATCGTAATGCAGAGACAAATTGGGTTTTACAGTGCAGGTGCTGCTGACGGAGGTTAAACAGCTTATCAAATTTAAGCTTCCCTGTGACTATGTAAAGAAGCGTGACACTGAGTGGCAACAGACATATATATGGTCTCAAGAGAATTGCAACTGATATATTACAGGAACTGTGTGAATGGTCCTCGTATAAAAGACATTGATTAATGCACTTCTGATTAACATATTCAAACCATATACTCATTATTTTGAAGAGCATCTCCCAAGCTGAGTAAGAGCTGTGTGTACAGTGAGAGTTGTAACATGGTATTGCAATTTCTGAGATATTTACTATGTAGTTTGAGTGATAATCTATTGATCTATCAGTCCAATGTTTCTTCATCGGCAGCTGTTTTCTTAACGGGAATGTTTAAACTCAAAATTCATGGCTAGGATTTTTACTCTTCAGGGGATGCATCCTGGTGTTTTCAACCAAGTAGATTGTGCCTGTGAGCTGCGGACCATGTTTAAATCTGTATTACTACAAACTGTACAGATTTGTGTGGTTTCTCTCATAATAAGCACTCCTAAGCAAACCAACAAATCTTAGGGAGATGTATAAAGCAATAAGCAGTATCGTCATTCACACAGCTGTGAAGGATCTAACTATTCACATTTTTGTGGCTTTCTGCTTATTACAAATGATAATTAAGGTAAATTGATTTTAAAGCATCTATGTCAGCAGGTTTTGTTCTGCAGCACGTTTGGTAAGCTATGATCTTTATCTGCAGCTACTGTGGAAACCCACTGTACAAACTCTGTCACAACCTGACTAGAAACCACAGACACCCACTTTGTTGTCAGAGATATTTTCTGCTCTGTTTCTTTTTTTTTTTAATATATTACAATTAGGTTCTGGACAGAATCCCATCAAAACATGCAACCAAAGATTAATTTGACCATGTTTTAAAATCTTCTATAAGTGGAGAGTTTTGCAATTCTCTGAAATGTTCTGTTTGCACTAAACCAGCAAATAGATACATACGTACATAAATACGTACACATACATATACTCAGCTTTGCTTCATAAAACCTACTGCTACAGAACCATCTATATTGAAATGTTTTTTTAATGGAACCATCAAAACAACAGCAAAAGCGCACAAGGCTTATTTCTCCTGAGGGTTCAATTATTTTGTGTGCTGGTAGCAAACTCTGATGGATAAATCTAACCTTTCCTTTCCAGGCAATAGTTTGATCACATAGTCATAAGAAAAAGTTAGAGAATGGAAGAATAGCATTTGGATTTCTACTGAAAAATGGCAATGCAGAGGATGACTTTGACTTTTAAAGGTGAGAAATTATTTCTCATTTCATTTTTGTGTTGCTAAGAATCTCTTCTGAAACTAGGCAAGTCTGGATTTTGCCTGACATTCTTAAATTATTTTTCAAAACTTCTATGATTTCTTCAGCTTCTCAATAAAAATCCATAATACATTCAATACTCAATTCAATCTACAGTGGCAACATTTCTTTCTCAGCAGCACAAATGACTGATGAAATGCTGTGGTGACCACACAACATAATAAAGTTGAAACTAAACTCTAGCCCACAGGATCAAGCATACAGCCTTTCCATCCAAAATTTCTGATGTTTTCTGTCTGGGTTTACACAAATAAACTCATCAAGGATGTATGATGTGACCTTATGAGACACCTATATTCATGTGATTTTCTGTTTACAGAGGGTTTTTTTTTTTACTTTTCCCTCCTAGAGTATTTGTTAGAAGCTAAAATTTGCCCAGCATTAATTCTCCTTACCTCTTCTCTTCCTATTCAGGTAGAAGAAAGAGAATCTATCAATTACATAAAATCATGATACACTATTTAGTTTTATTTTATTGTAATGTTTTAACAAGAGCATCTGAATCAGTTTGGGCTGGTGCCTGTAATTCTAGCACAACAACCAGCTCTCACCGAGAGTTCAACAGGCAATGAAGCAACTTTGCTAAAAAGACAAGAGTTTATTTAACCCATCACCAACAAGAAAAGGATAAATCCCCAAATAAGTACAAGAATCAAAAAGGTAAAACAGAAACTGTATCACAATGCCTTTACACACACTCTGAGAAATGGGAGACAGCTAACACATTGGGTTTTGGCCTTAGATGAGAGCTCTAGGACAAGACAGTGTACACCAACATTCATAATCACAACAGCCACCACACACACACACACACACACACACTTGCACTCCACCCCACCTTCCAGAAGTGAAAGGGGTGGGGTGGTGTTGGGGATGGTGTTGGTGGTGGCAGGAATATATACATTTGGTGCTTTTAGAAAAGTTCCTTTTCCTGATCCTCTTGCAGACACCAGCATTCTGTGACATCTCCAGCTTACTTCTAGCTCCCATCAGCTTGGGGACTATTCTTTGAGGCTATAGCAGCATCAAATGTAAAGGATACAACAGGGTTCCAGACTCTCTGTTTGCCGAAGGCTTGAGAGATCAATACTTATGATCTGTCTCTTAGTAGAGGATTCTCTCAGTCTCAGTGTCTTGGTTTGGGAAGACAGGTATTAAATTCTTTCAATTTAAAGACCTTCAGGCAAGAGATTTGGGAAAAGGAACAACAATTCTTTATTAAGAACACTAAGGAAATAACCCAACCGTACACCCCAAACAACCAGTCAGAATATAAAGTGTCCTAGGGATCCCGACAGAGCAGAATAAAACCTGTCCCAATTTCATTCTCTCCGGGATCGTCGGCGGGGGGGGCAGTGGTGGGTGTTCCTCAGCGGCGGCAGCTCCTCGGGGGGGGCGGCAGCGGACAGCTCCAGCTGGGAATCCCAGGGTCCGGGCGGGCGGCAGAAAACAGCTAGAAGAGCCGGGAATCCCAGGGTCCGGGCAGGAACAGCTAGACGAGCCGGGAATCCCAGGGTCCGGGCAGGAACAGCTAGACGAGCCGGCAGCAGGGAGCGAAAGAGACGAGACCGAAAACTCTGCTGAGAAGCCGAGACCCCCCTCCTTTTCTATAGTTCCAGTACGTGCAGCTTGGCACGGTCTCTCACAATGGGCAGGAGATGGGGGTCTTCATGACTCGTTAAAGATACTTAAAGAAAAAATATAATTCCTTTTTACTGAATCTCGGTATGTGCCCAGCGGCACGGCCCTCCCTGCTTCCCGATACCAGGTAATTTTTTTCACAATGGGAGGAGATGGGGTCATCAGGGGGGTACTTAACGATATTTAACCCCGCCTGGTTTTAACAATTGAGCCGCTACCGAGGCATTGACTCCCTCACCCTCCTGAAGTTACCAAAATAAAACCATACAGCTTCCCAATTGCTTTTCAACAGATGAAAATAGAATACAAACTTCTTGCTTCTATAACCCAGGACACTCAGTGGCAGAGTATACAGGATCTTTACCAATCAATGGGGCTGGTTAGGCACCAAAGGATTTAGAGGGTTAAGGGCTCAGCTCTGTCTGGCATCTCCAAAGGCATTTAGACTGTAGAGCAGCTTTGGAGGAGTCGCCCTTTCCGTCCCAATGCCAAGGACAGGAACGAGCTCGTGCGCGCTTTTNGGAACGAGCTGGTGCTGGCTTTTCTGTATCTGACCCCTCAGCAAAAGAAAGGCAGGCTGCAGGTTCACCCCCACAGATGGGGGTTTGCAGGTACAGAGACCACCTTATCTCTTTGACCTATCTGCGTTCACACTCCTGTGCAAAAGAGGCCTGTGTCTATCCCCACAACAGAGGTGTAGTCTTCCACGCTTCGGTGGCAGATGGTTGAGAGCCAATGCTCACTCTTCCACACCCTTGAGGGGTTGGGGAGAGCACTCTCCTAGAGGAGCTCACTTTCTCTCAAGAGGTATTGGAGGAGAAGCAGGAGAAAGGCCAAGATGGCGAAGAAGATGACAAAGAAAAAAAGAGGGAATAAGCAGGAAGTGCCTTCTCTTTATGGACTCTGTTCACCAATCATCCATAGAGTCCACACACTGACACAGGAGGTCTGCTAGGAAAGATACCTCCAACTTCAAAATAAAATGCTTTTATGGCATAAAAGCGCCACAAATAATAGTTGAAAATTTGGTAATTTTCAAACCAGAAAATTTATCATCATAAATTCCTTCCCATCAGATCCTTCTTCACTAAAGACAAAGAGCCATGAAAGCAATTCCACTGGAAAAATGCAAAAGAGCAAACAAAAAAAAAGCAACAAATTTAGCTTTAAAATCTGAGCTTGATTACCAAGTTTTATTTTGAAAGTAAATCATTTAACAATACATCTGTATTTAAATGTTTTTCAGTTTCCACAAGTAGCCATAGAATATTACTTTGAAATCCCTGGATGTTTTTGGAATCCAGTGAAGTAACGGTTTCATTGCCTTTCACAGATATTGTTCCTTTCCGATTAATAATATTTATTTTAGGATTGTGGTAACATTTCATAAGTAATCTTAAAAATAAAAATCTTATGTGAAGTATAAGCTACAGCATCCAATGCAATCCAGTCCAATAAGCCAACATTTGGAGAAAAAGCTGATTTATATACCCATCATAGTATTCCAGAAGACAGGGAAAGCAGGTAGACTTTAATAACAGGTCTAAAGAAGACACATTGTAATGATGAATTTAACTTGAATATTGCATAGAGAATCAAGCATAAACATGAAGTCAGTAGCATTTATAAGCTTCCAGATGTGGTTTATATCAGAATGCTTGAAGCCAAATTGAAGTTGCTCTTAGCAAGGTTATGCTGTTGTAAAAGTAGTCTGCTTTTTGTAGGCTGCAAATGCTCTCCTGCCCTTGCTCATCTGTACAGGACAAATGTAATTTAGTTTTAATGTTTTAGTTAATGAAATCACTGTTAAAGCCTATGAATAACTGTGGCAAATGTGCTCAGTGTTAAACTGTACTGATCTTGCAAGCGTGTTCAATAGATGAGCCACTATATTTCCACCTCCTGTTACAGTTTTTGTTTCTTTTTTTTTTTAAATATAAAGCTAGTTTTCTCAAACATGCTGTGCATGAGCAAAATTTAAAAGTGCAAAAGTTAAGTGCTAGACAGAGATTGTAAATTTGTGTAGTTCTGAAATCAGCATATAGCATCCAGACTATTACTTTTCTGTTCCTTTTCCTTGTTTTAAATAATGAAAAGAGAAAATACATTTTTAGAAAGCATTGACACATGCATACATCACAGAACTCTATTGGCATCTCCATGACATATTGTAAAACCATAAAGTACAATTTATTCTAGCAAATTGCAGAATCTGTCTCCTAGTGTCAAAGTTATCTCAATGGATTACTGATGTCTCAACATTCTTCCTCATGTATCTATTTTTTTTTAATACAATTTTGTCTCATTTAAGTATTTTTTTCCTTCTAATTGAACTTCTAATTTTGACCTTTTGCTGAATTGCAGAAAAAAATTCCACATTTCAAGCTGATTACAAGAATTCTTGCTTTGCTACAGCTGCCGTAACAAAGTTGAGCATTGCAATTGTCATACAAAAACACAGGTGAAAAATTGGAATTTACTTTTGGAAAAGCAAGTCATACTTCCCCATACAAATTCTTACTGGAAATACGTGTTGTTACGCATTATGAATGTTCTAAAGTTCTACTGTTTTTCAGACTTTATATAAAAAGAGGATGTGTATTTTTCTTGTTCCTCAACTGAGGACGTACCTACAAAGTCCATAGATTTTATTTTTACTTCATTTGTCCATCATTTTATTTCATTTTGTTCATCATTGTGGGAAACTGTGTGGCTGATAACACCGTCTCCACTCATTTGTAATATATATGTGTTATGGCACGCAAATTTGTGAAGTGTGCAAATTTTTTTTTTTTTGTTATTTTTTTTATGGTTCTTTGACCATGACTCAGTATGCACAAAATCTATATAGATAGTGAGTCCTTCAGAGATCTTTTCCCAGTGAATTTTTTTTATTATTAATGACAGCAAAAATTTTAGTTTTAGCCTTTTAAGACTATTGTTAAGCCTCTACCTCTTCTACTAACCTATTTTAATTTGTGGTTATCCTGAACAGTGGAAATGAAGAACACATCCATTTCACAGGAACTCCAAAATCTGGTCTTTCACCTTCACATACTTATACCTACATCTGATGTTGTTGACTCAAAGAGAATTCTACAAGATGGAGAACATTTGCAAGATACAGCATAGAAAGAGTTTCAAAAATCTAGAAAGTGAAATTTAAGAGAGATTAAGGTTATGAAAATAAACATTTCAATAAATGAAAATGTGCTCAAGACTGTACCTGCAGAGAAGTCAGCTGTCACAGAATAATTTAAATATATAATCAGTTTTCCGAGCTTCTAAGTCCTGTGACTGTATGCAGCGGTACACAGGGTGTTCAAGTGTCTAAACCATGCCCGAGAATCATAAAGATGTGTCAAAGACAAGTTTACCACTGTAGATAATTCAAATTATGGGAATGCTCCCAAGCAGTAGTTTATCTGTTAGTAAAACCCATATGTTCCTCCAGTAGCTTAGCATCCACATCAAGTTTATACCAGATATTTTTACTCAGCACAGCCTGTTCCCATACAAGCTAAATATCAACTGATTTCATTTTGTATGACTAATATTCCATAGAGGAGTTAGAAGAAATTCTCTACACCATTGTTTGGTGTAAAAAAAAAAAAGTATAATTTTATACAAAGAAAAATGATGAAAAAATAAAAGATGAATGATACCATATTAAGCAGTCAACTTGAGGCCAGAGTTGCATGGAAAATGTAGTTTGTAGTTATATAATTAAAGAACATCTGGTACTCACAGGAAACAAAGAAAAAAGAATGCCATTTCCAAGTTAGAAGCAGTTAATACCAAATTAATAGCAATAATCTGTACAGTCTTATAGATGTTTAACAATAATAACACACATGTACATGTTATTAATACATCATGATTCCTGTTTTGTCTGTATTCTAAGTAATTGCCAAAGAAAAATATTCTTATGTAGTACAGATACTACTATGTAAATATTCAGCATTCAGTATTTAAAATACTGTAAAAAATGTATTCAACACAAAAGTGATATGATTATGACCACTGAACATATATCTGCTCTCAATGGTTCCACTACCATGTCCAAAAAGGACATGACATCGTGATAACTCAATACCAGAAAAGGCATTTATGAGTGTATCTAACATTACTTCACTGTGTAGTTGACTGATTCTTGTCAACTTTTCCTAATCATTTTTCCTAGCCAAGTGTTGCCAAGCTGGCTAGACCAGGATAAAGCCCTTCTAAGCAGCAAAACACTAATGAGTGTTCTAAAAAAACAGAACAAGGAAGATTTGTTTGCAACTAATGAGTGGAAAAAAGGAACAGGCTTGGTATAGGGAAAAACAAAACACACTTAATTGAAACAATGAAAAACCCCGTCACCCAGAAAGAAAGAGAAATGTGCATGGTTCTTACATATGCATTATTGAGACCAGCTCTGTCACCTCCTTTCCTTCCCCCTTTGAAATTCTTTGTCTCTGGTAAAAAGTCACTGTTTCCCACAGTAGATGAGCTACTCTATGATCTCCTTCAGATAACACGGGAATCTTCCACAGGCTGTTGGTCATCCCAGTGCCTGACACTCCAGACCAGGTCCATTCCTTAGAGTCACAATCTCCCAGGAACCATCCCCTGCTTTCATGTGCTCCCTGTCATGGTTTTGCAGGCATACTTCTCTGCTGATCTGTGAGGTTTCCGAAGGACATCAGTTTCTCCCCTCACTAGCTCTAAGGGGCAGTGACTGCTCATGCATATCTTCTCCCTCAAGGAACTTGTTGTCTACGTGGAATCTCTTTAATTAATCCAACAGTAAAATGTCAATGGCAATTTCATATGAAATATAAGTAACAAAGAAACGAAGTCATCATCTGAAACTTCTACCAAAACATGACTTACAGGCATATATCAACATTTCAAATGTACTGTCTTTGGATAGATTTGTTCTTTTTGAATATGATTGTCAAATGTTTTGATTATCTGTAATGAATGGAAATGTTACAGTAACCTCAATGAGAGCATAAGGAGAGTGTAGTGAGCAAAATAATACGTAGGATTAACTTCACACCATGTGTTTAGAAAGGAGCTTTTGCAAGTGAAGTTCTTTTCATACTAAAAGGTAATGTCGATGTTAATCAAAAATTCTTCCATAAACTTTATTTTGTAGCAAGTAGGAAGTTACTGAAATGCATTTATCTGCTTTGTTCATTTCCGAGGAAAATAAACATTTTGACCTTCAGTTCTTTCACCTTTTAGCTCCATTCTTATCACAGGATATCAGCATTTAGCACAAGGACAAACGTCTGCATTTTTGTGAGAAAAACAGACAATGCTGTCAAGAAACAAATAGCCTCTAGGAGGAAAAAAAATTGAAGCCTTTCAAAAGGCTTAATGTGTAAAAGAGGCAGATTCAGTGAACCCATCACTACATGTCAAATGCCTAAATAAGGTGAAAAATACCCTTTGGAGAGACATATTGCTACTCCAAATATTTTACTGAATACATATGTCAATGATAGAATTTTAAAATTTTCTGTTTATCATAATGCACTATGCATTATCCTCTTTAAACTTATTTTATCATTCATTTTCTTTATTATTCATAATGTTTAACTACTGTATTTCAGAGACTGAAAGAAGAAGCCTGTGAGCTGAATGTTTGTCATGGTTTTTTTTCTGGATTCTTTTTTTTCACTTTCCTGAATAGGACTGAGGTAGCATACCCCCTGAAACAGTTTTGAAATGCAATAATTCCAAGAACAATATGAAATACAATGTGTATTGTTCTGATGGGAAGGGATTACAGAGTTTTTGGAAAGTACTTGCATTATTTTAAAGCCACATAAGTTTTGAGGTTATTGCCACAGCTTTTGCATGTAAACCCTTGTGATGATTCTCCTATTTTGACCTTTTATAGATCAAAATTTGTGAGTCTGTACAGTCTAAACAGGTAAGGAAATCCATAATGTAAGCCCTGAAATACAGAATGTGTGTCTTTGTCATGGTTTGACATGTTGAAATTTTGGTATTTTAGGCTTTTTGTGCTTCTCTGCAGAAAACACAATTTTTCAGCTGTGCTTTATTCCATCTTCACATTGTCCAGAATGGTGTCACTGGTGGGTGGGGTGGTAGAGAAAACTCCTCTGTAAAGCCAGGGGAGTTTCCATGTTCTCTTCTCTTGGAGTTCTCTCTCTCCAAGTACTCTATTTGAACACTGCAGTTCTGCCTGACCCCGTACCAGGGACCAGAAGCTGGCTGGGGCATCCTGTGGCCCTGACCCCCTGCCTCTCCCAGGGGCTGGGGCTGGCAAACAATGCAAGCAGTAAGTATAGACCCCCTGCCTGCACGGTGCTCACAGTGGGGGGTTGTGGGGGCTGCCACAGCTCCTGCCCTTCTGCTGGGTAGCATGTGGACCCCCTCTCCATGAATCTACTGGAGCAGCAGTGGAGCAGCTGCAGCCATGACAGCCAGAGCCGAGCCAAGCAGCATCCTAGCCAAGCTGCCACAGCCTCCCGCAGCAGAACTGTAATCACAGCTTCTACTGCCTCTGCTGACTCCCACCCCAGTGGAGACATGCAGATCCAGCAATCTTGCAAATGAAAACACAAAGATGTGGTGAGTTCAACCCTCCTCCCCACTTCTTTTGCCTGTGACTGTGGGGGAAGGAAAGCTCAGGCCCTGAAGAAAGGATGGAAGCTGTGGCCACCATCTTTGCTCTTGGGTGTGGCAGCCATGTGGTCAGAGCCATCTTGGCTTTATACTTGCCATGGGACTGAGAAGCTATGTCACATCTGAAACTGAGGGACTGAGAAATACTTGAGGAAGTGGGAGAAAAAAAGGCACAGGGAGGCATTTGAGATTTCCTTCATGTTTGCTGTGTTGTGCTGAAGAAGCAGACAGGACTTGACGATTTCTTAAACCTTTGGCAAAGAGAAATTGGGGTTTTGAAGTATATGTTGGTGCATCAGAAAAGCTATTGCTACCTGAGGACCATGCTTGGCCAACTGATGTCTGCAGGTCATGAAGACTTCACTGAAAGTGAAAGGAGAAAGAAACTGAGGATGGTTGGAAAAGGCAGTTTCCACACTATGCAGAGCAGGGAGGGAGAGTCTGAGTTCCAGGTGTGGAGGGGTGGTTGTTATCCCCTGTTGTTACAGAACAGGGTATGCTCTTTTCCCCAGAGTCTCTCATCTGAAGCCAAAGACTGCTACATAATTATCTCTCAAAGCCAGTTGCCTTTCAATCCACTGCATTTGGTGAAGAATTTGTGGGCAACAGGGAAGGACCAATCCAGGCCACCTTTTCAACCTGGGTCTGTCTTTAGTTACAAAACATTTGTAAGAATATTGGAAATCTTGTATCTGTTTTTGAGTTGCCTTCTTTGCAGAATTACAGCTATTGTTTTAGTAATTTCTAATACTGTACATTATCAATAGGGAAATTAACTTAAAATTGAATGACCATATACAAGAAGGCTAATCCACCTTTACCAAATCCATTCTCCCAGCCACTGCATGCTGGAACATGAATAGACCACTGTCTAGGAAAAATAACAGTCTTGGTGAAAAACATTGGACATGTTGATGAAATTATTATTTCTTAAAGTCAGTGTATGATACTTGAGATAGCAGTGATTGTATTAAATTCATTATTGTAATCCAACGACTGTGGAAAGTATATAATTATTTCAGTTGAACAGATCAGCAATTTCACACAAAGTTAGGAATGTTTTATATAAATTAATTGTGATTTTTTTCTCCTTGGTTAAAAATCAAATTAGTAAAATTAAAGCTTTATTTACAATCCATTTCTCTTTCAATTGCAGAATTTATATTCTGTGAGAAATGACAAGCATAAAATAACTTTATCTGTAGAACTGTAAGCAATCTGAGAGGGCTGCTATCTACACTCTATACTGGTTATACTTAAGATGTAAAGAATCAGATCTTCCAAAATAATCATGATTGCTCTTCTGTGATCTCAAGATATTCAATGCGTTTTGAACCACTGCCTTCATGTTGTAAACTTTAACTGCTACAGCATTCCTAACCTTCTGCTAATTCAGTGTGAATTTAAACATTGTAGACTAGCTATTCCTAGTGTTTTCCATCTTTGTAGCAGGGATAATGACTATTTTTAAGGATTGTCATCATTATTTAGTGAGACTATTGAAAATCAGGCAAGTATATTCTTACACAAAATATTAGGAATTATTCACACTAATCATAGCCTTACTTTTGAAATGTCTATAAGGTCACTCCTTCTTCAAATACATCCTTTATTATTCACAAGGATAGTCTTCACTTCCTTATATGTCAGTTCCTATATAATTTACTTTCATGCAAGTAAGGTTTGGAGGTTATCCCCTAGTTTATCTGAAGCTTTTACGTTTGACATAAGATTACTTGGACCCTCAAGTTAGAGGTGTTTAATCCATCCCATTGGATACCATCTTTAGTGTTGTTTTAGAATTATATTTGAAAATTAGAATCAAATATTAAATTACAGAATTACCAAGGAAAACTAACAATACCAACTTTAAGACTGTGCAGTTCAATACTATAAAGTAAGAGCTTTCAAGATAAAAGCTTTTTCTTGTTTTAATTTTCATATGTCAGGAGTGAATGTGACTGAATAAGGTATTAAATTCTCAAATAGTTTTTGCTTCTTGTATTTTTGTTTAGGAACAAAATTGTGAATGGCAGTCTGCCAAATACAAAAGCAGTATCTTTGTAGTGCCTTGTATCATGTCACACAGCCAATTTATGTTATTACTACATTATGTAATATAATACATTCATCACAGTGCCACTTTCTTGATAATGCCTCAGCAGTTTGCTAATTCTGATTATTGTTTCTCAAGCTTATGTAATATTGTTCTAAAAATATGCAATAGATAAAAGGTATTTTTTATGATATTTGAAGATCTATCAACAATCTATGAAAAGCTTCTTGCTTTGAACCCAAACCAACTTATAATGTTCTTTTTTTACAATAAAGTGCTTTCTCAAACCTCGGTCTGTGTTCCAATTGAGAAGGGGTTACTCTGTGCTTTGTCTATTTAGGTGTTAAAAAGTCTTAAAGAACAGAAATGCCACACACTCTCTGGGAAGTCTTTGAAGTATTTATACTCATATGAAAAAAAAATCCTATCTCAGTCTATGATTGTTGCCTGACTCCAGGCAACAATCCTGATTCTGACTCCAGCTCCTGGATCATATCTGAGTGTTGCTGAAAGACTGCTGCCGGTCCATTCTTCCTTTAAAGCATATGAGCCTCAGTACCAGAGTTTCTGCTACCAGTGTAAATGCTGTCACCGACCTGATTGATCCATCCTGATTGATCTTTGCTGGACTAGTTCAAGTTTATTATCATCTTTCATGTATTAGGTAATTGCAAATTGCTTGCAGTATTTACAGAATCAGTCTTGGGTTTCCTAATAATATTTCTGCATATACAGGAAGCACTTCCACAGACTTCCTTTAGCCTATTCTCACTTAATTCTTGTATTTTGTAAATATTTTTTGGTATTTAAGCTCAGTTATGCGTTCTACATTTGGCCAAGTCAATTTCCTGAGGCATCCACATGTTTTCCCGAGTATCATTTTTGTTACAGTCAAGGCTACCATTGATAATCTCATTCACAGCTGGTTCTTCCTAAATAGCAGATCCAGATGATACTAACTTATCTCCTGACTCATTCAGACTGGTATGCTCAAGCTGCCTATGTCATAAGGAAAGACCCTCATCCTAATATTCCCTTCCTCTGTTGCCTGAAGAACTTGTGTACTTTGCAGAGCTACAGCCACACAGCATATAATACAAACTACAGTCAGTGCAATGATATTACAGTTCTGAATCCTGAAGTGAAGCTCTCACTACTTCTGTTAATCTATTTTACCAGAAAATATTTTTCATAATCTTGAGTTGCAGGCTATGACAAGTGCCATAGTAACTGCAAAATTGCTATTTCATTTCAGACACTTTGTGTTCCATCATACTAAGGTTTTGTGTTCTGAGAACATAACTATGGTTAATAGTTATTTCAGAACAGATCTCCTCAGCTTTATTGTTACATACTCAAAAACCAGTAAAATCAATACAGGTTGGAGTTAAACCCTCTAATGAATATAGACTAACATTTCTAATATTTTAAGGTATCCTTTCTGCAAATCGTTCTGTTATCAGTGCAAGGCATTGTGAAATTGATTTTAGTCACACAAAGAACTTGTGACTGTGCTGGGAAGACTGAGGACTATGAATATCAAAATGGACTTCTGGAAGCACAAGAAATGCCTCAGAAAGACTGCAGGTATTTTATTGTTAAAGATTGAATATGTACTGTTAGAACAGGAAAGGTGTTGATTATTCCTAAATGGATAATTGTAGAGCATACTAATTATATTGTCAGTTATTTCCTGAGATTAGTTCTCTCTCTCACACACAGAGAGAAACTAATTTCAAGTTAATCACAATTGTGGTGATTAGTTACATATCCATCAATCTAAATGTCAGATGATTGGCTAAGTTGTTTCCAAGTTCAAAGGCAAATGTTTTGGACTAGTTAAAATTGTCAATTAGTTGTTAACATGCTTGTGCTTGCATCTATGCACTTTTAAAACAAGTTTTATCACTGAATGGAGAGAGTTGACATAAAAATGCTTACATCACCTACTCCACAGTCTTCCAGTAAGTACTCTATCAGGTTCTCTATGTGCTGCTTCTAGAAGCCTCCTGAAAAGTAACCTGCAGGTATTTGGAAGGAATTTCTAGATATCCAGGAAAATAGAAATAGCCTGCAGTTTCTTTTAATGTGTAAAGATTTGAAAATGTAAAAAGCAAGCCCTCCCTGCTCTCATGAAATGAACTATTTTAAGGCAACAGTGTTGTTGTGAGAAGTGTAAACGTGTAAATCAATTAATTTGCCCATTCATTCTTTTTATGCTTATAGAAATATAAGTTTATAAAAAAATACATGCTTAATTACCTTTTTCTTATAAGCTTACAGTTAGATGTTCTCTTTGTCTTCTTTCATATCACCATTCCCCATTTCTTAGAAACCCCATTTTTTTATCAAACCTATAAGCTCGTTTTATGTCATTTTATACTTTGCTGTAAAAATGTCATGCTACAGAAGGTTCCAGCTTGAAAGAACTCAATGACATTCTTTAATCAATTGCAAGGATCACTGGTAAGTCCCCTAAGACTTGATTTTCTTGTCCGTACAATTGCTTGGACTAAATATTGTTTCCACAATACTGCTAGCTCTTACTGCCTCAAGCAGTGAGAGAGACTGAAGCAGAGAAATCAAACTTATGTCTCTGATGTGTCAGTGCACAGTATATTGCCATTAGGACATCAAGCCAGCATGATTTATTAGCAATTTTAATTAATTTTCTGAGTCATTTCCTAAGGGCTCTATTGTAATCTTATTACTATGAGCCTAACATGCTATAGTAAGACTCCTTTCTAACCTTTCTTTGTTGTTAAATACAATCTCTTCTTTCATTAGGAAACTCTTGAAATAAAGCCATTTGCTCTTCTACATATTGAAATTTTTCTATACATATTCATTAGAATTTAGTACTAGAAAATATATACTAGAGTATATTGGTTCTTAATTCAGAGCTCATGACCTACTTTTCTCCTGTATTATTTTATTATAAAATCATGTTTTAAGTGATTGAGATCCCAAGCAAGGAATACAGATCTCTAGAATTTTAGATATGGAATAATTTTACTTCCATTTTACTTTATGAACATAGAACTAAATCTTAATCCTTTTATTAGTCCTATTAAAAGAGTCATAACTGATACCTGGAATATTTTTTTAGCTATCTTAAGTAAATAAAAAGTACTTATTCAGATATATGTAGATTATGAATTGCAGAATAGCATGCTTTTATGCCTCAATTCTTTATGTTCTAAAGATGGAAAATTATTTTTAATTGCTTAAAGCTAAGTATTTTTTTATTATTGATACTTTTTCACTATGATTTACACAATTTTGCAGGATATGGATTAAGTAGTATTTTATGAGATGTGTTTAAATGCTGTAAATTTAAAAATAATGTTGAAGAGTCACTGAACTAACAAAATAATTGAAACTGTATGATTGAATTATGAAGGGGGTTTACATGACATATTTATTTAAGGTCTTTAAAATATCACAAATATTTAATTGATACCACAAATGTGTGGTATCAATATTTAATAAGACATAAATAGTCTAATTATTCCTTAAGGCTTTTATGTCTGTCACTTAACATTTTAATTTATCATTACCAAACACAAGAGACAAGTCTGTTATATGCAGTGACAGTAAACACAATTTTAACGTAGATGGCCAGAAGAGAATCAAGGTTTAGAGCACTTTGGAAGCAGTATGTTTCTTATATCATGACACAACACAGAAGTATATGGCCTTTTAGCAGTCCAGGGCATATGTAAAGTTAGGGATAACTATTAAAAATTGGAGAGAAGTAATTTTTCTGGACTCTAGGGAGAGAACAATGCTGGCATCAGTTGGCCAGCTCCAAGACAAGATTAACTAATTAAGTTAGTTTTCCAAGTATACACCCTACTCCAGAGCATCTTCTTCCACTAGCTGCCTGTGGAACTCTCTTCGTCCATTTCAGCACACCATGAAGGTGGAGGCAAACCTCTCCTCCCTTGATCTCTGTGGTTCCAAACTCCCACTCTTTCCTCTACTCACTACGTTCCAGGGGCAAGGTGTCTGCTAATGTCATTGCAATCCAGTCACAACATGCTTGATCTACAAACACAGGCAAGACAAAACTAACTTACACCAACAAACAGGAATTAGGAAACAAAAAGCTCCAAACTAGTTGCACAGATTCATAGAGGAGCTTATTCAGCTTGGAATTCCAAGTTGCTTATTGCAAATTGCCACATTAACTGCTCAATCCCTTGGGCTAAGACACAGTATATTTCAACTACAACACCTGTAAAAACACCTTCTAAAGTCACCACTTAAAATATAAATTTTATTCTGTAAAGGAGACTTTATTTGAAGAAATAAAAGTTTATTTATTTTTCTTTTGAAGGGTAGAATTACAAAAAACATTGGCAGCATATTTTCTTACAGGAAAAATTATGGGAGACTCATTTCTAGAAAGAGCATGGTGAGTATTTTTTTATCTTCAATGATAATAATACTTCCATATCATTATAATACATCAAGATAAATTATATGAGGACATCTTAAGAAACCTTGGGAAAAAGAATACTCCTGTTTTTGGAAAGGTGACATTCCTCAGTGATTATCAATACTGCTCTTTTTTCCAATTGAAGTTTTTCCTAGGAAATGGCTGTCTGAGTTCAATTAATGACTCTATATAACCAGAAACAGTTTACTTCATTAACTAAAGTAAGTTTTCCCACACCTTCAATTAACAGTGGTTTACTTAATCTAGTATTAGTTAAAACATGATATGATTTGAAAACTTCAATGCTAGCCAAGTGTTCTTCAGATATAACTGAGTTATCTCTTTGGCAGCTCATTAAAATGCAAACTGTATTGAAAGTGATTTTCAGCATTTTCAGGCAGGAATGTCTGTAATGTTAATTTGCAAATTTCCTCTTTTATATATTTGTATATTGTGTATGCTGTTGTTGCCACATTCAGCCTGAAGCTATTTCTATTTTGCAGACAGAAAATGAACAGTGAATATTTATTTCTCATATCTTTCTGAGGAACCTGAGGCACATGAAGATATTTGTGCTGTAACAGGCATAGTCAATCTCTTTCACTCCCTTTAGTCACTATATATCAACAGCAAACTCCCAGCTAGTCTTGCTGCAGCAATTAACCTGCCAGGGCTTTCTGCTGTCAGGCTCAGTAATGATAAACTCGCCTCAGTGAGAGATTGAGCTATAGATCCTCACCCTGCAACTTCCACAGTGGGCAAATTATTCAGAATCAGCATGATTAAAGAGATGACATGGTATTAGTTAGAAAGACATATATTTTTTCTTCCTGACTGAGATTTAAACCTATTAAGGAGTAACAGTGGAAGAAAATGTGTCTTTGCCTTCAGTCCATAGGTCTTAGGAAAAGGATTTCTATAGAAGTTGTTTAGAATGTCTATCATTTTGAAAGTTTAATGATAAAAGTATAAGTAGCAAATTGCATAGTTAAATCACACAGCACCTGTAAATCCAAGAACTGAATAAATCAGAGTAATAAACTATTCAGGACACAGAAGCAAAGGTGTTAATTGGGAAAACAATAGCAAGGTCAAAACTTATTTTTTAGAGTAAAACCCAAGTCACTATTCATAATTTTTAGTCAATATTATTATATAGAACATTTCAAGTTGTGTACTCCAAGAGATGTATTACACAAATATGAAAGGCCTTCCTAAGGTCTTCCTAGGTCTTCGTTATTTATAATATCACCTTTTATATTTTTTTAAATTGGTAAAAAGCAGTATTGCTAGAAATGCTATACTATATTGCAAACAAATCAATTGTTTACATTCTCCAGTACTAGTGCAGCAATGCAATTTTATGCATGCACAGTAAGTGAGGTTACTAAAACTGCCACCTTAAAATGAAGCTAGCTTACACATATCTAGTCACATCAAAATCATAACTTGTTTGGTAATTGCAGTTTACTCAGCCACATAACAACATGGCCTAAGCTTAATGTGATTTCCAGGGAAATGATTTCTCTACAATGCAGAACTGGGCCTCTGTGTTAGAAGTGACATTAAATACAGTCAGATTCATATTTTATGATTACTAGAGAAATTATATATTTGTCATGCTATTCTAAATCAAACAGATCTAATCTCTTGATTGCAAGAGAAATAGGAACCATTTATTGGTTTATCCAAACTGTCAATACAGGTGTTAATACATAAGCATCCATACTATACTACTGAATTTTCCTTACCATTAGAACAGGTCAGTGGTTTATGAGTGTAGGTAGGCAAGCCACACATAGTATGCTGGTCAAAAAAAATTACAGTCTTACACATCATAGCAGTAGGTAAACTTGCTTAAAATAATAATAATAATAAAATCTTCTTGAAATTCAGTGTAGGAATAATTATTCATTTGTCCGTCTTCAAAAGAGTTGGTAAATTACTTTTAAATATAGAAACAAATGTCTGTCATAAGAAGGAAGATGAATTTCATACTGTGGCACTCTGTACTGTGTGGATTGTACCAATTGTGCCTTTGCATCATTTGTGTTCATTTACAGAACCCATCTGAATCAAAATTTTTAACCATAGAAGTCTACATAGAGAATTAATAGAGTTATAAGATGTATTGTGGGTTTACAAAAGGAGAAATTGAAGCAAATATCATGAATTCCATATGACTTCAAATACAAAATATAGTATTACCAAATTATAAAATGTTTCACTGTACGAAACTGTTTACACATTTTACAAAGATTATTATAGTTGGAAGGGGCCCTCAAAGACCATGAGGTCCAATCCTCCTGCTCAAGCAGGATATAAATTACTGAAAAGCCCAACTATCTAAAAGCCTTAATCATACTATACAAAAACACATCAGGATGGGTCTTAGATATCTCCAGAGAAGTGTACTCCACAATCTCCCTGAGCAACCCATTCCAATATTTAATAATCCTTACTGTAAAGAAGTTTATCCTCACAGTGAGGTGAAACTTCTTGTGTTCAAGCTTGCATGTATTGTGCCTTGTCCTGTCTGATGCAAAATGATGGAATTACTTTGTTTTACATTAAAGTTAGAATTGAAAAGGAGATCTCAAACTCTTAATTCCTTTACACAATATATTATCACTAAAAATGTTCACAGTAATTATTATTAGAAACAATTTTAATGTCTCTGTTTTGCTACACTCTCCTATACACTGGTTTTGACAAGTTATGTTTCATGGAACTGATGTGCTACAAACATTAAGACTTAATGTGTTCACAGGATCAAAGCCTTTGATGAATTACTTTTTAAAGAACTAACCATCACCAAACCTTGAAAACTGAACAATAAAAGCTAGAATATCAAATTATGTACTTGTATTAGTATAGTATTAGTATTTAAAAACTACATTAAAAAAAAAGCCATGACCATATTTTACCACCTTATTTAGATGACCAGGATGTGATCATTTAGAAAATACGTGTTAACAGATTTTATTGTGATCTTTGTTTTTCAACCAGCTGTGAAGAGGTGGGCAAAGCCTTTCAATTCTCTACCCCTTAAATTTATGTTCAGATTTCTAAACAAATGGCCAAATTCTCAAAAGAGCTACTCCTCCCACTGCTCTCAGTGGAATCACTTAACTTTAGTGAAAATTGCAGTATGCCTTAAAATCAGGCTATGTGAAAGCGCCAAATATAGAAAATAAGATCTATCATCACTACTCAGAATGCATATTGGATAAGTGCCTATACTCTTTTTTATGATGAGAAGTAATATGTTTTGAAGGTTCTACTACGAATTTTGTTACGATATTCAGTATGAATAAAGAAGGCAGAATGCCACACCTTTGTCTTTTGCATTGTGTGGCTTTCTGCTGCTTTTTCTTCAAGAGTTTCAAGTTCAGTTTCAAACTAACAAAAACAGATTAAATCCAGGGGCTCTAAAAAGATTTTTCCACTGTAATCGAAGTAATCAAAGTGTCAGGTTTTGTTGTTTTGTTTCTGTAAATATACTATGCATCTATAGCCTGTGAATATAAATGTCTATTAAAATATTTAATATCCATGAAAAACAAATTAATGTATACTTTCCAGTCCATGGTTAAATAAATTCTGGTTTATTAATCCTGTAAAGTCTGTATGCATTAGACAAATAGAGGAATTTTAAAGAGAACAGTTGTTCCTTTCTAAGTAAAGCATGAGTTCTAGCCCGGAAAGAGTTACTTCGGGGACTTGACACACCTGTGCTTTCTGATTGCCTATAAAGAGTGCCTAGACATCTAGCACAGACCAGATACTTAATATTAGGTTACATTTTTCCTTATGCAGCATAAAAGCACATATATTCTGTGACTTTCAGGTTTGCTCAACTTTGAGGTAAGAACAGATGAACTCCATGAACTTAAGTTTCTATGAACTTGAGTTTTTATGTTTCAATGTCACTTATGTTGCATTAACAATCTTATCGAGGTTTAAGATTACATAAATTGGTGACATTAATTACTTCAAAAAAAAATCAAGTCTTTGTTAGTCCTTTGAACCTATTTTCCTGCACAAAAAAACCATTCACTGCCTCTTTGAGCCTTCCCCAGTTTGTATTCCCTTTTACTATCAACTGTCTACTTAGTTTTTTGGTTTTGTTCTATTACTCAAGTTTTTATCTTCTCCAAATTCCAGAACTGTGTAACGATCTTTTTACTCCGTAAAAATGTAAGTATCAACAGCCTTTTTTATCTGCAGTTTATGCTGGCTACACTAGCAGCCTGTCTCCGAAGGCATACATTCTGTAATACCTTCTCTGCAACAACAGGTTTTATTTTATTTAATGCTAGAGGTTTTGTAATAGCAGCCAAACCTATATACTTTTCAGTCATAAAAAAAAAAGTTATGCAAAATACATGTCAGATACCATCTACCACGTACTATGTAGAATTTCAGTATTCTTAGTGTCTTAGTTTTTTCTTTCCTGAGGCACTGAAGGCTGCTGTAGCAACCTGTGAAGTTTGACTTGCAATCCCAAGGTGAGTTCTGTGTCTCTGTAAACCAAAGCAGGGGGTTTGGAGCTTCCAATTTGGGGTTTCCAGCTTTCTTCTTCACTGGGATTTTGATCTGTTGTTCAGGGCAATCAGGTCACTAAGTGCTGAATGCAGTCATCTTGCAGTGGGAATGTGGTGAATTCAGAAAGAGAGAGTAGTACCTCAAGGATCAGTGAAAGTTTCATCTAAATTCCACCGTTTGCTGAAATGGAGAGAGTGATTTCCTTGCTTGTGACCACAGGAATTGATGCCCTTAAAATGGAAGTAACTGGTGTGGAAGTATGTGGAACAGACAAATAGACTTCACAATTCCTGCTAACGCCTCAGGGACTTGTGCATGGACTGAATGTTCTCCACATTTCTGCAAAGAGCAAGAAGTGCTAGAAGTCTCTTCCTTTTGAGGTCATGGAGATTTTTTGACTCAGTTATATGAGAACATGTAATGATGCCTTTGTGTGGAGTTTCTATATGGGGTGAATTAAATGTCTTCTTGCTTTTCCCCAAATCAAGTGCATTATAATTTTTCCTGCAATTCATAAATGGTTTGCTATTTTTGAACACTCCTTGAGTTTTTTGTTTCAGCCCTTTAGCACATTAACTAAATTAATTGCTTAATTTCAGCTCAGAATAAACTCTTCACACATTAAAACTTCTAACATAGCCCAACAATTTCAGACATTAAGTTAGACAGGTTTAAAAATTCAACATGTTCCCACTATGGAAGAGATTAATTTTGACTTCCTGTGAAAAAAAAAAATTGTTTTCCGTAAAGAAATTAAGGTGTATCTGAAGCTCTATTGTTGGTAGCACACGAGAGATAAAAGCTTAGTTTTATTATGTGACACAGATTAGATCATTACATTTTTTCATCTATCCAAGCTACAAGCTTAATTATTGTCTTCCCAGACTAATAAAGTATGTGGCGTAGTTTGGGACCTACTAGTGTGTTCCCTTTGGATATGTGATGAGATGTTGCCTTATGATATGACCAAGTTTTTCCTGGGAAATTGCCTCAAAATTAGCAGTCTCAATTGACTCTTGCTATTGCTTTTCTGAGAAGTGTTAGTCATCTGTATTTCTTGCAGACTACAGATATAAGACACACCACTTTTCTGTAAACAGTATTACTTCTTGGCTACTGCTGAAATCAGATAAACATCTATGACTTCTATATTTTTTACTTTGAAAAGTCTCAACAGAAAGGGGATAAAGGTTCTCTGATTACAAATGCAATTATTCATTCCAAATGGTGTTACTTTAAAGTATCAATTCTTTTTAAATATTGTGTTTTAGAGTTCTTCATTCTTTGTTTCAACACACATTATAAACTTAGTTATATCAATTTTTAAAAATGTAATTCTCTTAATTATTTTCCATTGTGTGTTATTCATTTAGATTTTTAAGTAGCTCTGAATTTATTAAACGGATGCAGTCCTCACACACCTTTCAGGCTTATTATCACCACACTTCTCTCTATTCAATAGTATCAATAGCATCTCACTCAACACAATGCTGCATGAATCAAAGACAACTTGTTTTTTGTTGGTGGAAGCTTTGAATGAATAATTCATCTGGTAGAGCTTTCTATGTTGTACATTTCCAAAAGACAGAGCAATTCTCTTGTCAATCACAGTGGCTCTGTCAGTACTGAATTCCACACAGTATGTGCTCCAACTGTACAGTGGATGACAAGCAGCTGAAATTACACAGTGTTAATCCTGGCCATCCTTTTAGCTTTTCCACGACAGAACACTGAAATTCAGAATCACAGAATTACAGAACGACTCTGGTTGGAAAAGACCCTTGGGACCATTGAGTCTAATCATGTATCCTACCTCACAAGTTCACCCCTAAAGCATATCCCTCAATATCTCATCCAAACAATCTTTGAACACATCCAGGGATGGCAACTCAACCACTTCCCTGGGAAGACTTTTCCAGTCCTTGACCACTTTGGATTTATAACTCTGGAAATTATTACCTGGTTATTTATTATATCAAAATATCATAACAATGAATCTGAGTTAGGAAAACACAGCAGCACTAGTTGGAAAAGACCTCTAGGTTCATTGAGTCTAACCATCTACCTTATTTCGCAAATTCACCCCTAATGCATATTCCTCAATACTTCATCCAAACAACCCAAAACACTCAACCACCTCCTTGGAAAGCCTATTCCAGTGCTTGACCACCCTTTCTGTGAAAAAAATCCTTCCTAATATCTAGTATCTTAACCTACCCTGTTGTAACTTGAACCCATTCCCTCTTGTTCTATCAGGAATTGCTTGTGAGAAGAGACCAGCACCAACCTCTCCACAATGTCCTTTCAGGTAGCTGTAGGGAGTGATGAGGTCTCCTCTCAGCCTCCTCTTCTTCAAACTAAAGAGCCCCAGATCTCTCAGTTTCTCCTCATAAGATTTATTCTCTAGGCCCTTCACCAGCTTAGTTACCTGCCTCAGCACCTGCTCCAGCACCTCCATTTCTCTCTTGTATAGAGGTGCTCCAAACTGGACACAATACTCAAGATGTGGCCTCACCAGTGCCGAATACAGGGGGATGATAAGTTCCCTTCTCCCACTGGCCACACTATTTCTAATACAAGCCAGGATGTCATTGGCCTTCCTGGCATCCTGGGCACACTGCTGGCTCATATTAAACTTCCTGTCCGTTAGAAGCCCCAGATCCCTCTCTGCCGCAATGCTTGCCTGTCACACCTCCCCAAGCCTGTTACATGGGGTTTTTGTGGCCCAAGAGCAGGACTTGGCATTTGGCCTTACTGAAGCTCATGCCATGGACACTGGCCCACTGCTCCAATCTATCCAAGTCTCTCTGAAGAGCTTCCCTACCCTCTGGCAGATGAACACTCCCACCTAACTCAGTGTCATCTGCAAACTTACTAATGATACACTCTAAGTCCGTATGGAGACTTACCAACAATAAAGATGTTGAACAGAGATGGTCCCAACACTGAGCCCTGAGGCACACCACTTGTGACAGGCTGCCCAGCAGCATTTAACTCCATTAACCACCACTCTTTGGGCAGTGTTTTGTCCAGCACATTGTATGCTCGTGCAAGCCGCAAGCAGCCAGCTTATCAAGGAGAATTCCATGGGGAACAGTGTCAAAGGCTTTTCACAAGCCCAGGTAAACAATATCCACAGCCTTTCCTTTGTCCAATAGTTGGGTCACCCTGTCATAGAAGGAGATCAGGTTTGCCAGGCAGCCCCTACCTGTAATAAACCCATGCTGGCTGGGTTGTGCAGTATGTGAAGTGCAATGGCACTTGAGATGTGTTGCATGACCTTCACTGGTACTGAGCTCAGACTGACAGGTCTGTGGTTTCCTGGATCCTTCCTTTCTGCCCTTGTTGTAGACGGATGTTACATTTGCCACCTTCAGACCATTGGGACCTCTCCAGCTAGCTGGGATTTTGAGTAAATAATGGAAAGTGGCTTGGCAAGCACATCTTTTCTCTCATGGGTGCAGCCTGCTCCTGTGCTCTTAAGACTTCCCTCTTGAAGTATCGCCAGCCTTTCTGGACTCATATGTCTTTTAGGGCAGCCTTCCAAGGGATTTTGTCCAACAGTCTCCTGAAGGGACCAAAGTTCACCCTCCAGACATCTAAGGTAATGGTTTCACTAGTCCCTCTCCTTGTATTTTTAAGGATTGAAACCTCAATCATCTCATGATCACTGTGCCCTAGACAACCTCCAACCTTTACTTCTCCCAGAAGATCTTCTCTTTACACAAAAAAGCAGGACCAAGATGGCATCTTCCCTGGTTGGCTTTCATACGCTCCAGGACCTGCAGAGGCTCTTCTCTCTCTGCTGTGTTATATTTCCAGCAGATATTAGAAAAATTGAAGTCTGGTATACACACAGGAGAAATTTCTCCCAGTTGCCCGTGAAGGATTTCATCTGTTTCCTTATCCTGACGACTGGGTGTTCTATAACACATTCCCACCACAACGTCTCTCCTGCTGTCTTTGCATCTAATTTCTACCCACAATGACTCACTGTATCCTCACCTTCACTCAGTTTTGTGGCCTCATAAGTCTCTCTAACATAGAGGGCTACTCCACCACCTCTTCTTCCTTGCCTAACCTTTCTGAAAAGTTGATACCCATCAATTGCAACATTACAGCTGTCATCCCACCAGATTTCTTTGATGGCTATCATATAATGATTTTCCTGCTGTACAACGGCCTCCAGCTCCTCCTGTCTATTGCCCATGCTGTGTGCATTGGTGTATAAACATTTCAGAAAGGGAGTTGAGTACAGTTTTCAATATTGAAGGAGATAGGTCTTCTTGATATCTGCCATGCCACACTGCCATACTGGTGCTGGATTACTATACATACTATGCATAGAGTTTCCACTAGCTAAGCCAGTTGTCCCCCCTTTTTCCCCTTCATATCTAGTTGAAAGCTCTGTCACTGAGCCCCGCCAACTCCTGCCTCAAAATTCCTTTCCCACTCTGAGACATATGCATCCCACCTCCTGCCTGTCTGTAACACCAGTCCTGGAGTCAAGAGTGTGCTAGATAGCTCTTTCTGTTCATGTCCTCATTCATTCTGGATTGCCACTGAAGGGAGTTGTGCTCCTGATCCCTGTGTAATTTGGTTGAAGTCTCAACCCGTTGTCTTACCCTCATGGAGATGCTCCACCAGTCTATCTGTCTCACTTTCCCTGATGCTCCTCAACCTCTCCACTTCATCTTTTAGCTCTGCCGCTATCCTGAGCAGATCATTCACCTTACAAGGTCACACCTTACACATGTGCTATCTCCGCTATCTTATGGTAAGGGTGACAGGCTGAGGCTCTCCCTGCAGCTAGGTCTCTGTGTCTTATGCTTTGTCTGTTGATTTTGGACCTAGTTCCAAACATTTTTCAGTCAATGGAGATGACTCAAAAAAAAAAAAGGCAAGAAAAAAAAAACATTTAGACAGCACCAATCATGGTTTAAATCATGGTTAAATCGCCCGCAAATTCCTGCTCCTTCTCAGCTTTTCGTCAGCCCCTCACCGAGCGATGGCTGTCTGACTGTTTACTTGACAGGCTCACCGTATCTACATTGAGGAATCACTATCAAATTTTCCTCTCTGTTCAAACAAATACAGTTTGATTGAAAGCTCTTATATGTGTTACAACCAAAGTGCTCACAAGTTACTCATCAACAAAGAATCACAGAATCGCTTTGATTGGAAGATATCTTCAAGGTCATCAGCCCAGCATCAATATGTTAATGATAAATCACATCTCCAAACATTATGTCTATATGCCTTTTAAATGCCTCCAGACATGGTGACTCCACTTCCCTGAGCAGCTTATTCCAATGTTTGATAGCCCTTTCACTGAAAAAAATTCTTCCTAACATCCAGTCTAAACTTGCCCTGGAGTAGCTAGCAATGCTTTCTCCTGGTGCTCTTTTTTGCCACCAGGAAGAAGGGGCTGTACACCTTGCTCCAATCTGCTTTCAGATGGTTGCGGGATGTAATAAGGCTTTCCCTCAGTCGCCTTTCTCTAGGCTTTTTAGCCCTAGGTCCCTCAGCCATTCCTGAGGGAACAATGCTCCTGGGGGCAAATCATGCCTCACAAATCTGGTGGCCTTTTATGAAGGAGTAACCACATGACTGGATAAGGGAAGAGCAACTGATGTCATCTACCTGGAGTTGTGTAAAGCATTTGATACTGTCCCACATGACATCATGGTCACTAAATAGGAAAATCATGGGTTTCATTGATGGGCCACTCACTAGAGAAGGAAATGCCTGGATGGTCTCACCTAAAGACTTGAGGTCAAAGGCTCAGCATTCCAGTGGAGATCAGTGATGCGCGGCAACCCTTAGGGACTGGTGCTGGGATCAGTGTTGTTCAATGTCTTTGTCACAGACGTGGACAGTGGAATTGAGTGCACCCTCAGCAAATTGGTGGATGACACTGAGCTGTGTGGTGCATCTGACATGCTGGAGGAAAGGTATTCTTGGACACACTGTTGTCTCAATTCAGGTGACGATCAATCAACAGACACTGAACATTTTCCAATGGGTAGTTTTTCAACAACACATCCCTAGATCTATAGGCTAACAATGGTTTATTATGGACCTAGTGCTTGGCCTTGCTGAAGCTCATATTATCATTTGCTTTGGCCCTTTGATCTAGCCTGTTCAGAGCTCTCTGTAAAGTCTCCTTACCCCCAGGATATTGACACACCTGCCTAGTTTGGTGTCAAATGTAACAAAATCAAATAAATAAGAAGAAATCTAGTTTTGTATGAGTATTTATTTATATGTATTCTGTATCATAGGTTCCTAGTCAAATACAAATATTAAATGCAATAATCTAATACATGATGTGATGACATTTATCTACGTGTTCCAGCTGATACTGCAGAAAAGTGCAAAAGTCAAAATATCCTTAACTGTTGCTTCAACATTTGCCTGAAATTAGTAACTTTAAGAGGAAAAGAACATACTACTTCGTATAACACTTTGGAAAGTGTAAAAACTATTGAATAAAATATTTTTACCCACAATTCCTCAAATTGCTTATTAGTACTAAAATAGGACAGAATAAGTAAAACATGTAAAGAAATATATGACACCATCAGTTTTTCAGTCTTTCTTCGTTTAGAACTCTTACTGTAGAAAGTACTTCTTTTTTTTCTGGTTAGATTTTAAGACTTTCCATAAAAATAGTACTGAAGTAATGCTTAGAAGACATACTTAGGAAAAAATCACTAGAATTTGCAGTTCTGGAGATCTGGAGGTGCTGCTGAGAATGTTTTCTAGTTCTATGTTTGGAGACCAACGTGATGTCTTTCTATGACCATGCAACTCACTTTTTTGGATGGGGAGAAGGATGTGGATGTTGTCTACTTGGACTTTGGTAAGGCATTTGGCACAGTCTCCCACAACATTGTCCTGGAGATACTGGCAAATGATGGTAGAGATAAATGTACCCTTCCCTGGGTAAAAAACTGCCTGGCTGGCCATTCTTAGAGAGTTGTCATTAATCTGGTGAAATCTAGCTAATGGATGGTCCCAAGTAGTGTCTCTCAGGGCTCAGTGTCTGGGCCAGTCTTGTTTAATACCTTTATTGGTGACCTGGATGTGGGGATTGAGAGCACCCTGATTAAGTTTGAAGATGACACCAAACTGTGTGGAGTGTTGATCTGCTTGAAGATGGGGAGGCTCTGCAGAGGGACTTGGACAGGTTGGATCAATGGGCAGAGGCCAATTTTATGAGGTACCACAAGGCCAAATGCTGGGTCTTGCATTTCAGTCATAACAACCCCAGGCCACGCTACAGCCTGGGGATGAGTGGCTCAAAAGCAGCCCAGCAGGGGCTGGCTGTGCTGGTAGACAGCCAGTTTAATATGAGCCGGTAGTGTGCTCAGGTGGCCAAGATGGCCAACAGGATCCTGGTTTATATCAGAAGAAACGTGGTCAGCAGGAGAAGGGAAGTTACTGTGCCCTTGTACTAGGCTCTTGTGAGGCCTCATCTTGAGTACTGTGTTCAGTTCTGGTCCCCTTATTACAAGAAAGAAATTGAGAAGCTGGAGTGTGTGCACATGATAGCTACCAAGCTTGTGATGGGTTTACAGAACAAGTCATATGAGGAGAGGCTGAGGCCTCTGGGCATGTTTGGTTTGGAGAAGAGGAGGCTGAAGGGGGACCTCATTGCCCTCTACAACTACCTGAAGGGGGGTTTCAAATAGTGGGTGTTAGCCTCTTCTCCTTGGTGACTAACGACAGAACCAAGGGAAATGGTCTGAAGTTGAAGCAGGGGAGATTTGTATCAAATATTAGAAAGAAATTCTTTACAGAAAGAGTAGTGAGGCACTGGAAGAGTCTTTCCAATGAGGTGATGGAGTCACCATCCCTCCAGGTATTCAAGAAGTGTGTAGACATGGTGCTTCATGACAGGCTATAGTTGCAGGCATGGAGGAGATTATTTTGTGTTTTTCCATCAGTCAGGTATTGAAGTATTTATGGGAATGTGTATGGTTGAACTCAGTGATCTAGTAGGTTCTTTCCAGCCAGGATTATTCTGTGATTCTGTGATTCTGTGATTATACTGATACTAGAAAGCTACACCATATGATATGCAGACAATTTTATTTGGTGTAAATAAAATCACTGTAAAACCTTCTTTACATACTAAAATTGCATCAAAAAGTCACAACACTCTCTTAAAGTTTGTAGGTAATTACATTGTTTTCTCGTTACAAAATAAACTGAGACCTGTATTACAGTTTCAGGGTGTCAAAGTTTCTTTTCAAACAGCCTGCCCACAGAAAAAAAAATCTACTAATGTAATACCTGTCACTTTAATAGGCTGTGTCTATGCTTTCATAACTGATATGCAGCTACCAAATATGAGAAGAACTGCCTTTGTAAAACTAAATTTTTTGACTTCAAAATTTAAAAAATTTGGCACTGAAAGTCAGAAATGACCAATCATGTCTGAGGACTAGAACACATACCTTAAGTACTTTAACCCTGTATTTCCTAAATATTATATTTGCTATTATGTATGGTCAACCGATTTAAATTGTCATAATCAGAAAATATCAATACTACTTTAGTTAGTTCTTCCTTTAAATGTTCTTGAGGAATAACACTGTTTTATATTTTTAATATAATGTGAAGCATTTACAAGTAAACGGTTGCTGAAATGATAAATTATTTATGATGTATTTATTTGTATAATGCATATGATTCATACATTTAAATGAAAGAGTTAAAGGCATCTAATCATGGGATGCTAAATTGGTAGGAGCCTTAAAAGCTGCTGTTCCTTTCCATAATTATTGAGAAAGCATTCTTCATTAGCATAAAGTGCAGTAAAAACAATTAAATAAATTAACCTTTTTAATTTGAATTTGGCTTTTCTATTTTAGAGAGTCAACAGCTCTCTAAATGACATTTGATTTAAATAACATGTTCTGATATTATTTGACTAAAAACACACTCTGTCTCTTCTATGCCAAGCATTATATTAGGATAGTACAGAAAAGTCTGACTTCATCTGGAGTGGAACTGGTGGAAGGAAAAAATCTATCTTGTTACTCTATAATGAATTTAAAGCTATTTCTTGGGTGAAATGTAAACCAGACATTTGAGTACTTGTTATTAAGTTGGTATTATGTCTGTCAACAGTAAGATTAGGAGCCAATTAAATATTATTCTTAGTTAATAAGCTTCTTTATAGTGCATTTCCTACATTGTGAACAAATTTCTCGAAGGTTAGCAAGTAAAGATTACTTGCTTAGTAAAGTAGAGGTTAGTGCTTTAGAAAGTGAAGTTTTATTTGCTTAGTACAAGTAAACATCACCATTAAAATTCTTGATTCATGTCCTGAAACACAGGGTAATTCAATGATGTGTAGATAAAAGCTACATCTTCCTTGATGATATTATAATGTGGCTGACTGAAAATATAATGAACAAGAAAGCAAGCAATTTATTATAAAAAGTAATCCTCAAATTTTTACCACCAAAAGGGAAATTCTTAGATAGGATTACAAATAAAAGTGGCTCTAAGTAGGAAAGAAATCAACAGGATAAACATGTCTGTTTTTAATATATGTTCTCTAGCAGATGTTTCAAAGCAGCAGAAAATTCTAGGCAAAGGAACTTCAGCCACCAGGTTTGGAATTTGTGGCCCTCAACTAGCAAAGTGTAAGTGCAGATATGTGACTAATCTGATTGGATCACAGAGGCATTGACAGCTTCTGACAGTACTATTACTTTGAGAGTCTCACCAAAATATTCTTGTAACCAAACTATTCCATGAAAACAAAATGTTCCTTAAAAGTTTTCTGATACATATCAGAGTATTACAGGTTTTTCAAATTAAATGCTATTATTTTTTTCTGTGTCATCCAGACTGTTAGAATCTGGCTGAAATGGTGTTTTATGAAGTATCTTGACTTCCTTCTTCTCTATAACCTGAAATTCTTGGTCATTCTACACCAGTTATTACAAAGGATGATATTCCTTTTAGATGAACTGTTGCATTTCCACATCCTTTAAACACTGTAGCTACTCTAACAGACACTGACATGGAATAACTGAAATTTTTTTAAAATCCAGTTATTCTGTGGACATTTTCCCACACTTTCATACCTATCTTAATTCAATAATACCTACCTGCATATGTACTTCAATTTCTTGCAGACTGTTTAATCTAGCACCAAAAAGAAGTACAGGTTAGAATAACATTGGTTAGGATTACAGATAACAGAGTAATATACAGGAATGTTTAGCCATAGCTATTCACTGCGATGGAAAATTCACCTTTATTAGCGTGAACTTCTTAAAACAGGTTGATATATTGGATTATTAAAAGGTCCTCTTCATCAGTAATTTCTTAGAAGTAGATGGTGAGTATAAAAGCTGTTAATAAATTATTAGTTTGCCTATTTAAATCATTTATATGACAGTCCTTATCTCCATAAAATAGCTCTCCAGTTTTTTAAAATATAATTTGCAGCAGAAAGGTTACTAGAGGTAACAATATGATTAAGAAATGTTCATTTTCGAACTGAAGGGACAAATAAAATGTTGGTGCATAATAACCACTGTAGAAATATATTTCTAAAGTCAAACAGCCAAATTTTATTTTAGTTTAAATTTTTTCTTGTTTAAAAAATATTTGCTTTCATCTATTGCCATATAGATAATGCAAACCATTATCATTACTCAGTTTTAAGACTAATAGAAACTCCAAAATAAAGCTTGGTGTAGCCAACTGACTCAGCAGTTTGCAAGTCATAAATATTGCAATATTAATGTAGCTGTAGTAAGAAGTATAGCTTTTGGATGTTCATAACTTCCTAACCTTCGGTCTGAAATGGCATTGTAAAACCAAATTCTTGCATGGCAAGTCAAGACAAAAATCTAGAAAGATATATAGTCTTACTTTGCTGTTTAAGACAATGACAGCAATGTTTTAAATATTTTCTAATGAACTAGAATTTATTATTATAGTATTATTGCAATAGAAAGGTAGTGTTAAGATAAAGCAGTAAAAAATGTAATACTTCATAGCATTCATTAAAAGAATGACTGTTGCTATCTTTATAGCTGAAATAGGAGTTTAGAAGTACAGTCTAATTCTTAATTTATGTTGAAAAACACTCTGACTGTGACATGACATAGTTCATCCTCTAAAAAAGCCTTTTATTTATGAAGTATCTGAACACCCTAACACTTTGTGCAGTAGGCTTTAAATTTTCTAATCTTCAAGGGTTTTTTTTTGTCAAATTAATATGCAAGATCAGTTCTTAGTTTTGCAAAGGATTTGTATAAATATTGCTCTACAAATACAAGGCTTTGTTGAAAAATACTTTTTTTCAATCACAGTACTGTGATTTATTTATTTATTAATGAATAAACAAAGTTTTAATTCACAAAACATATTCAGTCATCTACATAGTGTTCTGGAGCAATTCTATGCAGGTAAAGGAGATGTACCAAATTGACAAGATGAAAAGACATTTCTTGAATTTGCCTATTGAAAGATTATGTAGGAGTGTTCAACCAGTCCACTGGATGGTCGAAAGATTACTGACTGGATTTTTTGATGTCAGGGAACCTTTGAAAATCTTATGAACATTCCAGTTCACTAGCCTAGTTCCAAGGGAAACTGTTCAGTAAATCAGTCTGAAGGTATGAGTAACTAGCTTGTATGACTAACATCTTTGGTTCTATGAACATAAGTATGGTAATTGAGTCAGATAATAAAATAAGTAATATTAATAAAAATAAGATTTATGATTACTGAAATTATTTCACTGAGGAAATTATTCATTCAATATCAATAATTTGAAGACATTATTTGCCTGCTGAACATTAAATGTGTGTTCAGAGCAGCCACATTGAGAAAACTGATTGGAAGGTTTCCAAATAGCTGCTTGTGGTTTGTCAAGTCAATAATCCACAAATTTAAATTCCTGCTTCAGTGGAATATGATATAGTTTTTCAGAACAACTTAAAATAAAGACATACCAATTTGTGTCTGTGATTCACATATCAAAGTAATAACAATAAAAATACTTAGTTGCACATAGCCCTTTGGTGCTGAGAGTATACTGTATTTACAAAGGGTAGATAAGCATTATTATTCCCATTTTACTGATAAGGATACTGATTTCTTCAGTGTGCTCAGTAAAGAAAGGTAAAACTGAAAATGGTACTTAAGTTTCTGTCATGTCTACTGTTTGACAAAGCTATTTAGCATGTTACATCCTTTGTGTAGATGCACTATGCCAATTTGAGTAAATGGAGACCTTATTCAGAGTGCTCAGCAATCAGTCCAAATCTTCATATAACATTTTTAGGCTGAATCAATGTAAAGAACTGGGCCAAAGAACATGGCGTTGAGTGGATATATCACATCTCTTATCATGCACCTGTATCAGGGAAAATAGAACACTACAATGATTTATTAAAAGCCACATTGAGGGCCCTGTTTTTAAAATGAGTTCCATTGTCTGACTCGATCTGACCCATCGGGCCAGGAACTATTCATTTTTATGCTCCCAGTCCAGATCAGTCTTGAGGACTTTAGCTGCTTGATTTCCTTGATGGTTCTGCTGTTTTTCTTCAATGGGCCAGCATCTGGGTTCATGGGCATCTATATGCCATACCCTAATTTTCAATCTTTCTAACCAGGAGGCAATATTTTGCCACAGGTCAGTGGCCAAAAATGGTTTACCGTTATGCAACCAGTTGTTCTACTCCCAATCTTTGAGCCATTCTCAGAGTGTGTTAGCTACCATCCATGAGTCAGTATAGAGGTAAAGCAGTGGCTATCCCTCCCTCTCTGCAATATGCAAGGTCAATTGGACAGGTTTTAACTCTGCAAATTGGCTTGATCCTCTTTCTCCTTCAGTTGCTTCTGCAATGCTTCTGGTTGGACTCCAGACTGCAGCTTTCCATGTCCATTGATTTCCTATCAAATGGCAGGATCCATCTGTGAATAAGGCATGTGGTTTTTCTTCATCTGCAAAGTCATTGTAAGGTGGAGCTTCTTCAGCTCATATCACTGTCTCTTCTGGTGAAATCTTGGAGTCCACCCTTTCTCGCTAGTTGGTAATCATTTACACTATGCCAGGATGATTGATGTCCTTGATATGAGCTTTCAGAGAAATCCACTTACTCCAGGCATTGGACAGGTCCCAGGGTCATTGCATCTCACACTGGATCTGATCAAACACTGTTTGCTGTCCAGGATCTCATTCAAAATCCTTCTTCTTCCAGGCTACCTCATAGAGGTACTTCACAATCTAGCTATATCCTGGAATATGCATGCACCACAACCTCATCACTCCCAGAAATGATTTAGTTTCTTTCTTGTTGGTGGGTTGCACTACAGATGTTATCAACTACATCTATGGTGATGTGATGGCAACCATAATGCCACCAAACTCCTAGAAACTGAATTTCCCTGGCAGGTTCCTTTACTTTGCTCCTATTAATGGAGCAAAGTTATTAATCACTTTTTTGCCTTTTTCAAAGACTTCTCCTGATAAATTACTCCACACTGTGATATCGTTGATGTACTGCAGATGTTCTGGGTCTCCACTTTCTTCCAGTGCAGTTTGGATTATGTCATGGCAAATAGTCAAGCTATGTCTCCACCCCTGGGGCAATCGATTCCAGGCATATTGAATACCCCTCCAGGTGAAGACAAACTGCGGCCTGCACTTTGCTGCAATGGGGATGGAGAAAAATGCATTAGCAATGTCTTCTTGAGATTCCAGCTGATATGGTAACTCTAGCATATCTGGCACAGCCACTCTAAGTGGTGGTGTAACCTTATTTAGACCACGATAGCCTACTATTAATCTCCATTCCACACTAGGGTTTCTTACTGACCAACTTGAATTGTTGAAGGTGGAACGACTCCTGCTAATAACACCTTGACTTTCTAATCAATGAATCAGCTGTATGGGGAGCAGGGAGTCTCTGTTGATACAGTACTGCTGATGATGTACCACTTGAGAAGCAACTGCTACTTCCTGCTCATTCACTTTCACGGAGGGATCATCTGTTGTATAGTGCACATGCG
>VZRI01013788.1:438023-481891 GCA_013397515.1 Upupa epops | reverse complement strand
GTACAGTTTGTAGTTCTTTTTTGTTTTCAGTTCTTTCAGTCTTACTGTGAATTTCACCAGATTTTTACCACTTCTTTCAGAAGTAGTTCAGTATTGATTGCTGAGAGAGGACAAGTTGCTTAATGATAGCAGTCAGCAACTTTCACCAGAGAAACTGAACAATTTTAAATCATCTTTCTTTGATAAGAAAATAACTATGTTAGAATCAAACGGTGTCACCAAATTTTCCTTAGACTAATGCTGATAAGGTTATTGCTACTGCTCCAGAGTTTTCAACTGATCCTTCCTTTATTGCAAGAACTAGATTGTGCCTTGCTTACACTGTAGTGAGAAGGCACATAAATGGCTCAGGCATGACCATCTTCTCTAACTTTCAGACAACGTAATCATTTCTGAGAGATATCTGAGACATATCATATTTGGACTTCAATTGTATCATAACATTCTTCTCAAAGACAGGTACACTTCTATGTGTCCTGGAAAACAGTCAGACACATGCTCTGAGGTCTCCTTTACAGTAAAAAACTGCTCCTGTAGTCCAGACATTGAGCAACTCTAACAAAAAAGGAAAAGTATGTGGGAGAAAAGGAAAGTCTACAGAAAAGAAACCCTTGACAGACAAATTATATACTTTGTATGACATTATTCCAGTTCTTCTTAACAAAGAGAATACACTAACCTTGGAATGTACATTTTATAGGAAGATAGGATCAGTAGGTTACGATACATAGATTACTCTTTACAAGGTGAGCTCATAACATAATGAACTGGATTATTGCATTTGCATGCCTGTAATTATTCTAACTCTCCACTGGATGTCAATACTGCTTAATAAAAATGTTGGCTTGGAAATCACTCCTTAGAACAAAGGAGGCCCTGCTCTTAGAGGTGATTACTGTGTAAGAACATAATTAGATAAGGAATGTAATTATAGCAGGTGAAGCTCACCCATCTGGATGGAGCCAGAGTATGGCAATGACACTTCTTTCTACCTTCCCTGAAAAGTTAAGGTTGCAAATGTGTTTGGTTTACACAACTGATGTTGCACATCTCTGCAAAAATGTCTGCCCTGTCAAGTTTGTCAGAACGTGGAAAAGGGTGTCTAAAATTTCTGCTACGTTTTTTTATGAAAAAATTGCCCAAACACATTGCATGGCTGCTTTTCTTTTTACAAGGAGGGAGGCTAACAGAATTCAGGCATGTCAAACGTGGTACACAGAAAACAAACACATAATGTAAGCTTTCATTAAAAGAAGCTAAAATCACACTGTTGATATTAAAGCCAAAATCACTGATTGGCTTGAACTAGTTTTATTTAAACTCTGAAATTCCAGGAGCTTTTCCTCGTGGAACCTTAGGTTTGCTTCTATCTAAAAACTGATCCCCTGGTGCAGAGTTTTGCTTTGCAGAGCAGACACATGGTGGAGGTGCTGAAGGAATAGCAGCAGGACTGCAGAAACAGAAGATGTGATAGGGTGAAGGTAAGGACAAAGGAGGATATACCGTTCCATGTCCTGCAGATATGGAGATTTGGAGGTGATATATTGTATCACCTCCAAAATCCTAATGAACTCTCCCTGGCATAAACAAAATTAAAAGAGTAATTGTGTGGTGCAAGTGTAGTAGCATGTAGTGATCTCTTGTATCAAAGAATCACAGGAAGTTAGAGGTTGGAAAGGACCTCAAAAGTTCCTTCTGCTGCTGTCAGTAGAGCATAGAATGTGATGCTCCTTGAAGAGGAGTGAAAAATCATGCTGATCACAAAACCTGAGTTACAAGAGTACAGTTCTCAATCAACATTGTAAAGAATGCTTTTTTTTTTTACCATGGTACTTTTGGTAAGATGGGGGGTTTGAGTGGGGTTGTAACACTACAAGGTGCAGCAAAACAGCTGAAATGAAAGGTAGCAAATGAAGAGAAATGGTGTTTTGGTGATGGAACTCCCAAAGCTGAGCTAAACCAGTGGTACCCCATGCTTCTATGATTCTGCCTAACGATGCTTGTGGTATTTAACTTTCATAAGGATTTAATATTTGACACTGGAACAAGATTTTTTTCCAAGCATGCATGGAGTGTTTTTTATATTCTTTTTTTGGCATATTTATTCAAAATGTACTATATTTAAGATTGCTGTAATCACATACATACATTGGCTACTGGCCATCATGTTCAAGCTATTAATCATGTCCCAGAATCCATGGCAGATGTAAAAATTAAGTTTTATTTATCAAAATTAATCATTGGAAATTGCAGCCCAAGAAATTTACTTAAGATTTGTACTTCTCTTAAATACTTCTGGCGATGGGTTCAAGGTTTTAGAAAGGTGTAAATCATATTTGTGCTCTATCCAGACAGCGTTGGCACAAAACTAGAATGATTTTTCCAGAAATGCAAACTCTTTTGTTTGAATGGCCTTTATTTTTCTGCCAAATTATACCACCAGTGCTATGTCTTTAGTCCAACACTATTTTCCATTATAATTCTGTCTTTCAAGAAACAAACCAAAGCCTTCTACTCTTTCAGAAATTTCAGACCCAGATATAACTACCTTTTAACTGAGTCGGGAAATGGTCTCCAGTGACAGGCTTGGAGGATTCTAGTTACTTTTTCCATAAATAGCTAGATTAAAAGCCAATGACCTGATAGGGAAAAACAGGTTCAGGAGGAAGATTATTTCTGTGGAATGACCCAGAAAATCTCCATCTCTGAAAGCCTTGATAGTATACAGGGTTTATTTAGAGAAGGCATTGTCTTTAAAAATAACTAGCATGAGCAGTGCTATTTAAGCTGAAGGGGCCCCAGGTAATTGTGATGTTTCTGTTGTTTGGTAGCATAGGAAAAGCTTCTATTACCAGAATTTTCTAGAGTTTTCAATTAAAAATATCAAATAAGGTACCATAATTCAGACAAGAAGGAAAAAACCCCAAACCCATTAACAAGATTAGCATTACAAGACAAAAATACACCACCAGATGAGTGCACAGAGTGCCACAGATTTGTTTCTGGGCTTTCTTTGCTTGCAAATTGTTTTTGTTTTACAAGCATTCTTTTATAAACATATACAATGTAAGAAAATGTAAGAACTTAATTAATTCCACTTGTCTTCTGCTTGAGCTAAATATATATTAATATCTGGACTTTATTTTATTTGCTTGACATTCCAAAAAATGTCATCATGCATGTTTTTCTATTTACACAATCGGTCTGTACAGCAAGCTAAGATTCAAAAATCAGCTGCTTTCTTGAACATCTAACCAAAATGAAGAAGGTACCTGAATGACACTATGTAAGAGAGTGTATGGCTTGGTAGAGCTATGCTGATGAATGGACTCCATGAGCTTAAAAGTCTTTTCCAACCTAAGTGATTCTATGGACCCCATCAGAGAACATGTTAGCCTGAAAAGGACTCCTGTACCAAGATGCAGCATAAGAAGTGTTTGGGCTTTGTTCACCTAGGCCTACCTGCTGATTAGCTGGTGATCCTACCTTAGAAGTGTGTTTCTGCTGGTCCTTCCTTACAAACATTGGAAAGAGGGTGATTCAGATATTAGATGAGTGTGCTGGGTTAAAATGAAGGTCGAGATCAGTTCTGGGTTGGTGCCTGTAATCCAAACACAGCAACCAGCTCTGGCCAAGAATTGAACAGGCAATGAAGCAACTTTGCTAAAAAAGGATTTTTTGAACCCATCACCAATAAGAAAAGGAAGAAATCCCCAAGTAAAATAACACAAAAAAGTAAAACAGAAACTGTATCACAATGCCATCACACACACTCTGGGAGAAATGGGCGACAGCTAACACGTTGGTTTTGGCTTCAAATGAGAGCCCTAGAAAAAGACTACATTAACACTCTAACTGGAGGGTGGAATTCACCTATCCCCTCCAAACACATCATGTTGCTTGTGGAAAAGTTGCTTTCTGGTCCTCTTGCAGATGACAGCTTCCCCTGTACTTCTCAGTCTGCTTCTAACTCCTCTCATCTCATGAATTCTTAGCAATGTGACCATGGCCAGCAGTATCTCAGATGTAGGAATAGACAGACCCCCAGCTTCTTTCTTCTTGCGAAAGGTTTTGTAGGATACTTTCTCTCTCTCTTATCAGAAGCTTCTTTTGGTCTCTGCAAACAGCAGCTGCCGTCAGGCCCAGGTGGGGACAGAGGCAAGATGGTGCTGGTCATGTGGGGCCACACCTGTTGTGGTAAGCAGGCCTACTCAAGGGCCCTTTCCTCTCTTTCCTCTNTTTCACCATATCAGCAGGGGCTGGTAACAGGGCTGCAGTGGCTAGGCCTTCCTCCCTACACCTGCCCTGAGGGCAGTATGGGGAGGAGAGTTGCTCTCTCACTGAGGAGAACTCTCTGTCTCTGCCAAGAAAGAAAGAAATCAGGAAGTCCACTTCCTTTATAGACTCTGTCCAGCAATCAACTGTAGGGTCAGGACAGACAGGTAGGTCTTATGGGAGAGCTATCTCTAGCTTCAAAATAAAATGCTCTTTCGGCATAAAAGCACAAAAATCAACACCTGAAAATTTGGCAACTTTCAAACTATAACAGTGAACTAACTCATTAGGTACCTAGTGCTAAAAGGGGTGAGTACTTTTTATTCAGGGACCAGAAGACTGTCCTAAGTACAGAACTTTGAAAAGGAACTTGTCCATTTAGTGGGAAGAGCTGTTTAAACAATACATGAATGTTAGGAATAGTGACTGCACTGTTCCCTGGTAGACAGATATCCCAGCCAACAAAACTGGTGTTTTTGCCTCCAATGAAAATCACTTCGACCATTCAGCACAGCACTTGCCCTGGAGCCTGAAGAAATGTTCTGGCATGGCACACCAGTGAGAGGCAGTTCATGGAGGAACAACAGAGCAAGGAGGGGAGATATCAAGCAGAAGAATTAAAGCTCTACAGTTTGCTCTGCACGTCCAGTTGATGATAATTTTCTTCCTCCCCAAGAACCTCAACCAGCTGGGGAGTGTCGGCCAAGTGGCTGTGTCACCCATCTGCAGAGAGGAAAAGACGGAGATTCCTTCTGCAGAATCAGAGGTAAAATTGTTTGTTTGCTTGTTTTATTTTCTGTAAAGCAGAACTTTTATGGTTTCTCACACAAAGAAAATCCAAGCTTTGCTTAATCTGAATCAAATCGGTACAACTTGGCCTTGAAACTGAAATGTTGATCATCTGCAAAGACCTAAAGGAAACTGTCATGCTGATTCGAGACAGAGAATTTTAAATCCAACAGTTTCAAAAGGCTACTTCAGGCATTCGTCTTAATATCTGTTCCTTTATTATGAGGGAAAGATTAAGCAGTAGCTAGCAGATTCTATCTATGACTTGAAACATGGTGATACGAATTCATTAGCCATGGCACTGCTCAACATGCTCATTATTTATTTTTCCCTAAATTGTCCTCTCAGATTTTGTTTTGTAAGTTTTCCTACATTCCTCCTGCTTCAGCGTCTCGTTGTTTGCCAGCATCCTAGTTGTACTCAAAAAGGGTAAGATTTTTTTCCAAAATGTTAGCATTTTCAGGTGTCAATTTTCTTCCCATTTCAGGCACAGGAGTGCCAGCAGAAGGCTGGGTCTTTTTTCTGGCTCCACTCTGTCTTAAGTTCAGCCTTTCCTTAAAAAGGTTTGTGTTTCAGAACTGCTAGTTAGCAAAAAAAAAAAATCAAGTCAATACCCCTGACTCAAGCCCCCAAACAAGACACTTAATTGAAGAAAAATCTCAGCTTCTGTTTGAAAGCTCTTCAAGATAAGGAATGCAAAAGGCCTAGTGAACACAAACTGTTCTTATCCATGCCTCTTCTCCATGCCAACATATTTCTTCCTTCCAACTTCTGATCACAGATTAGTAGTTTGGTAACTGACCCTGTAGTGTTTGGGACTATTATTCTATTTGGGTCTGCTTTCACCTAAATAACAACCATCTGGTGGTGTCTCAAATCAGATTCGTGTGATGGACTGTATATAATAACCAGTTCATGGAATGTCAGGGGAAGGGTTAACATTCTTGCCCTGAGCAGAAGGACAGCAGCTGCATGCAGTAAACTTTGCACAAAGATTGTCAGGGTGGAAGGGCTGGGTCAGCTGTAAAGAATTAAGCAAATTCCCCCACTACAAGAAGAGGGAAGAAGACTGAAATGAAGAAGTCCTTTTCTGTTTTCGTGTTTTGTTCATAGTAAAATAGATAACAGAACATTTGAAGCATACCTGGACCCTTTAACCTCTATACAATTTTTCCTCATTGAGGGCCTTGCTCCTTTATCTCACAGAGCCTGAGTAATTTATCTCTCATTCCACTATTGTCTGAGGTTTGCAGAAGGTGTGTGGAAAAGAAATGATGTGAACCTGCAGACTCATTTGCTGTTTGCCTGGAAATCTGTATCCCTGCTGCCATTATAATGTTCCCAAATATAGTGTTCCCAAAGGAAATGTGGATGGTTTATACTGAAATACTCCTTGCACAAATCCTTCAAGAATAAGATTGAATTAAAATAGGATGAAAGTATCTTGTTTTCCAAATTAAAATAGGATGAAAGTATTTTTTTCCCCCAAAGTGTTAAAATCCTACTTCAGCACAAACAGAATGGCCAAAATGCAGATTCCCTCAAAAAGTTTATCGCAGGAATATGGGGAAATAGCAGATCTAACTGCTATAGTACATCATGGGGCAGCTGGAATGAAAAGTATGTGTCAAAGGATGTTAGAGATGGAAAAAAATAATGAGGGCTGATTGATTTTATGTATTCAAAGACTTGTTTGTGGAGAGGAGGAATGTGAAGTGCTAGAACATGTTGCATGAAGGAGGCTTTCGGAAAAAGTCATGGCTGAGGATGCTGTTATAGCCTGGGACCATGGTAATAGTACAGACTGGACTCCTCGTGATGAGTGGGAAAGGCTACATTCTGTTTTCTTCTCTCTTGGGATCTTTTATTTTATCAGGATGTCAAGAGTTATCAGGCTTTGGGCTTTTCCTTTGTTTCCTTTTAGCTGTGGGTTGGGAAATAGGTTTCTTCCTTTTTATGTGAATATAAAGTATGTTTGTATAGACCAGAACAAAAGTTTCTATAGATCTAAATATATGCATATGCACACATACTAAAACTTCATTAAGAAGTAATTATACCAAACTATGCAACAGCACAGCCACATGCTTATGTTTACGATCATACAGAATCCTGCTGAAATCAATAAGGTTTCTTCCAGCAATAGCAGATGCATGAGGTATGTTTTATAGTTCAGAGTACAGGTTGACTTCTTTGTTCCAAGCCCAGATGCAGGCACTTGCTGCTTGTGAAAAAATTGCTGCACCTTTGGTGTCTTTGTAGGAAATGTTTAAGCTAGCAGCAATCCTACATGGACTTTCATTCCTTCTTTTTCTGACTTGTGTGAGCAGATGCTTTGTGAGCTTACTTGTTTTCTCTGCAACCGCTGTTCCACTGCATGTGACTGAAGCTGTGGTCCATCAAAACTTAAAGCAAGACTTCATCGCAGCTGCTATTGACAATGATTGGTCTAACTTTCTTCTTCTGGTTTGGTTTTTTTTTTGGTTTGGTTTTTGTGGGCTAAGACTGTATCTGATGTATCTGATACATCGAAATATTTTTCAAAATTATTAGATCGATCCCTCTGTGATTTGATTTGTTGGGTGGGAGAAGGGGGAAGTGGAAGGAAAAAATTGATACTAGAATATTTTTCAATAATACTGCAACAACTAAAACTCCAGACCAACAAACATTTACACATGTGCTTAGCTTTAAATCTGAGTTAGACCCATGGGGCCTATAGTTGTATTTGATTAATGACAATTATTTGAAGAAAGAAGACTGAGTGGAATCAACTGGAAAAATATGTAGCTATAAAAAAGTATGCTTACTGTAACCTATTTTTATATTGTTTTAGTTCTATTATATTATTTTCTTTTGCATATTTGGCATACAGCTGTTTCTAGCATAAGGAAAAGTTTGCAGTCAAATTCTGTTTAGTTTTAATCAGAAGTATGTAACTAGGTCTTCATTTGCCAGCACAAGCCCAAGCAGAAGCCTTATTAACACTGGGGAACCTGCTTGTGGAAGTGGGACCTTAGTTTGAATGAGATCCAGGTACTGATCTTCCTTTCCTTCCTCCCTCCCTCCCTTCTTTCCTCCCTTCCTCTCTCTCTCTCTCTCTCTCTTTCTCTCATGGGTTCAGCAGCCTTGTGTGTACTATTTACAAGAGTGAACTTCAATATAACAGGACTAATTTCTTAGTAGTCCTCTTGACCCTCATCCCCTTCATGTCTGTACACAAACTTAGCTGTTTGCAAGCAGGTTTCTGAGAGCAAAATCAGGTGGAGCTGGCTTGTCACAGGATACACACAATACTGCAAGAGGCGATTTTAGTAGTACAAGAAGCGGTAAAGTGGGACAAGTCATACTACAATAGCATTACCAGATCACAGCCTGGTGCACAGGCTCTGCTTATGCAGGTGACTGGTACATTTGTCAAGTTTGCAGCCTACACAGGTTGCTGCAGAACAGCCCATGCAGATCTTGTAGGGATTTGCAGAGCAGCTAAAGTAGAACCAGTAACCTAGTGCTCCTGCCTCAGCCTAGACAATGCTGACAGAACATCTTTACAAAGAGAAGCTGTCAAGATTGCAAGAGCAGTCATACAGACACTTAACAACTCTTTATCCTATTAGAGGGAGGTTTGCATTCTTGCTACCAACACTTTCCACTGTGACAGAGAGGAGAAGGAATAGAGCACCCTGACCTAGCATGGGACGGACCTGTTCAGTCTCAGCTCAGGTTGGCAGCTTAGAAGAGTCCCTGCTTTGAGAGCATAGTACAGTTGAGGAGATCATGAACATGTCTACTTTGGAGATAGTAACGCTTCTTTTGTAGTGATTAGTGAGAAACAGCCAATGATTTATCCTTGCCTTAGCTCACAGCTCCTGACCTGTGAGCTAGGTTTTCAAGCGTCTGGTGTAGTCAGTGTAGATATAGTCTGTATAGTGAGGGGAAGCTAGAGGGCAGTTCTGCCCACTCCAAGTAATCATATTTTAACTTGAACTGAGCTGCTTTCTGGTCTCCATTGACTATGTTGACTACATTTCTACAACTGTAGATCATACAACTGTAATGAAAACTTAGATATACTGCTCACACTTCAGTACTTGTTTCTGCTAAGTTTTTCTTAAACTGTATCCTGCCCTGGATATTTGTATTTGGTCAGGAAAATCAAGTTCTACACTCCCGTAGGTGCTGGTTTCCTTCCCCTCTCTTCAAATGTAGGCAGCAGATGGCTGCTAGGTGGCACAAACTGTACTACAGCTTCCCTGCACTGGAAGGAGAAACACAACAGCAACAAGTCCTGGCTGAGAGTGCCAGCTGTCTCATGGTGAAGGGAAAAACAAGGGACAACTCTCTTGACTTTCTCTGCCTCAGGTTTTTAATTGCTAAGAAAAGCTTCTAGCTCCAAGAAGTATTTGTTTTCTAAGTATATGGGTTTTCTTTATGCAATCTGGAAAGCTAGACAGGTTTCAATCATTATTGTCTCTTCTAGACACTAGATCACTAACTCATTCAAACAGTAAATGAGAAATATAGACAGGCTTGAGATGTCTAAATCCAAATTGCAGTTCTGTAAATGTTAAGAAGCATATAGGTTCTTGAGAAGGCCAGTCAGGACCCCAAGATAATTCCAAACCTTGTTGCTTTACAAATACTTGACTCTGACAAGAATTGATACCTCAGCTGCAGGAGCTGGATTAAGAAGATTAACGAGTGCAGGCAAGTGTTGCCCTCAGTGCAGGAAGATCACTATTGCCCTTTAAGGATTAGTAGGACTGGAGGTGGTCACCACTGTATTTCCTAGATTAGATGTATTTCCTAGATTAAACAAGCCATTTTAGCAAGTGAAATGCTCTGGAGAACTTTTATTTTTCCATCTGTAATGTCTAACACTGCATTTTAGAGTCAGGACACAGAAAGATCAAGTGAGATGATAAAGATTCCACCACCCAATTCTCTTTGTGAAGCTAGCTCTTGGCTGTGTCTCTGTTGCCAAGCACCCATGAGGACTAATATATCTTGGTTCTAGACTGCTAGGCTCCAGCTTCACCCTGAAAATACCTTCCTGTCTTAACTGCTGGGTACTGCTGTGCATTGTTTAAACAGCTGCAGAGCTCCACTCCTGAGGGACCTGCAGGCTTGCACTGGATGAATTTTTGTATACACAAACACAGTTTTGTGTACTTCTTTGGCATCTGTCTGGACAAAAGGTGATGTGTAAACACATGATGATCATTGCTCTGCAGTGAGGATTACATGTCTAAGCCTCATGAGCTCTATGGCTGAGATAGATCTTACCTTTTTTTTTTTGTAGTACTGCTTTAGGCAAGACTTGGAAACCATCAAGACTGAGACAAAAGAGTGCCTTTTGGCACGCTGGGTAAAGAGCTCCCAGATTCTCTTCCTTCTGCATCCACTGTGGTACAATTCCCACTGCAGCACTCCTGAGCTGTAGCTGGGTTTATTGCTGAAGTGACACACCAAAACCAAGATTTTCCTTTCAGAGCCTACAACACTGGGCTGTTAATTCCCCTACAAAAGTCTTGTAGAGACTATTTGACAAACTGCTGGGAAGGTGCAGGAGGCTCAGAGTCATTTAGAAATTGCTGTGTTTGACTTGTCAGGGGAATTACTGAAGTGCAGTAGAGGTTTCAGATTTTATTTTCTATCAGAGTGCGTCTTTCATCTCTTTAAAGTCGCTAAAGTAAATAAGCTGAGCATTGCTTGAGTTGTCTTATGCAGTTGTTGTTTTATGCTTGAGTTGTCTTATGCAGTTGTTATTTAGAAGTATTCTCATATTTAACAACACATTCCAAAGCCAGGCAGGAAGCCTTTTGTAGCCCTGTGGCTTGCAGTATATAATTCTAATATATAAACTATTAATGCAACAGAACCAGGTCTATGTGCAGTAATGATAAATTAAATTCCACATGTTAACAGGTGAAAATCATTATTGGACCCTATTGAGTGCAAATTTCTGCTGTTTCCTATCATGACAAATTGTAGAATATCTTCTTCGCTGGTGACATTCAAAACTCACTTGGATGTGTTCCTGTGCAACCTGATGTAGGTGATCTTGCTCTGGCATGGGGGTTGGACTAGGTGGTCTTTCAAGGTCCCTTCCAACCACTAGCAACCTGTGATTCTGTGAAAGACTTGTCTTCCAGATATAATGTCACTTTACAGATATTGAACCTGTGAGTTTCCATGCATGGTGAGCAGAATCTGGGCTGGAGCAAGGTTTTGAACCCCAGACCTCTATCATTATAGGAAAATACAGAAAAAAAACTATTTCTTTTTGGCTATTCAGTGGTGGTCCTCTAGTTTTGAGCAGAAACTCCATTCTCGAGCAGAGAGCACTTTCCCAATCAGTGTTGCATTGAAGCTGGCATACACTGTAAAGCTTGATTTTCAGTGAGTCAGAGCTTTCTGAGTAAAATCCATTTAGTCAGAAAATTGGCAACTAGCATACATCTTCTGCTAGCTGTAAGGAAAAACCCAGCTGGGAAGGATGTTCCAACAGCAGTAGGTGAAGTCTGACAAGTATACACCTGGTCTTTTGACTTCTCTCCCATTGATGCATCCAACTGAGCACTCTGGCTTTTCTCTCCTTTCCTAGGCAGCAGCTTAATCCCAGTGTCATACAGGGGTGATAGAGAAAAAGAGATCTACAACAAATCTTGGTGCTTAAAGGGAAAACACATGAGGATGTGCAGAGAGGAGTGAAACAGGGAATAATCCCACACAACTGATTAGATGTGAACTTTCTATGCGATATATGCTGCTGTTGAAGCAATGATTTGTGTGTGCTAATGAGTGTCACAGGCAAGATCAGTGTCAACCTTTAGTATATAGCCTCTGTTTTTCTCCAGTGTAGGTCTTCCATGTGCAATTTTCTTTTAAATGAAACTAAACATGTGTGCGTATATATATTTATAGACTTACACATAAGTACAAAAGTGAATGCAAAAAAATCCTGAAAAAACAATTGCATGCAATGAACTGAAAGGTATTTATCAAAGAAGAGGAGAGGAAGAGTATTTGAATATTGAATATTTGAATATTTGAATATTTGAAATACATGAATAGTGAAGAAATGCTATCATAAAGGAACAAATACTTCGGCAGATTGTAAGTGGGAATAATAAGATGAAAGAACTCCAAATTAGAGAAAATAAAATTTACATTAGGAAATAGCAGAACTGAGCAACTTGCCTCATGTATGTGAAAATCAGTCAAAATTAGTCTTGATAAAATCTGAGAAACTCAGGTCTCTGTTTTGTTGATTTGTTTGAGATTTTTGTCACTGAAGATGATGTAAAAATTCTCAGAAGTTTCAGTAGGAGCTGCTTTGTGCTGTTCCAAAGGGTTTATCATAGTTCAGCTCTGGGGGTGGAAAGTTTCTCTCAGCAGTGGGGCTGAAGGAGACATGGGAAGGGCCTGATTTCCTTCTCTTCTCTTTTCTCCTCTCCCTCCAAAAGAAGGATTATATACCCACAAAATTTAAAGAGGAAAAAAAAACAAAAAAAAATTAACCAAACCTAATTCTGCAGTCTTAGCAATCTTAATTTAAAGCATGTTCATGATTGAATCAAGCTACAATCCACAAGCAACTCTACATGAGTAGCATGAAACACGAGGAGCAGGAGTTACTATTTATAACCACATAATAAATTTTTGTTATCAAGAACAGCCTGATAGCCATGCATGTATATTCACTTCTTATATTCTGTCCTGAAGTCCATTTACATAATTAGTCAACTGAGAAATGTAATGTGATTATATTATCTTACTGCCTTCATTCATAAGTATTTTGCTTTAATCAGGAGGGAGAGTTCAACAGATACCACATTTCCATCAGTAATCATACCATCTCCTCATCTCACAAGGTCCCTTTCCTTTCAGCAGAGAAGACCACTAATACACTTGCATTCTTTGTTCTTTGTATGTGACACTAGTCTCCCTAGTTTCTGGAACATAACATCTGAAATCTTGAATGTTTCATAGTTCTGCTTTAATATATTCCCTAAGTTCATTTGAGAGGAAAAGATAATTATGGAGGTCCGTTAAAAAACATTTTGAGTTAGAAGAGAAATAAGTATTTATATTGTAGATAAGTGTGAGTTTTCATCTACTCTCAAGGCAAGAATATTTCAGCAGAATGCCTGTGCTCTGCACATTTAGAGGACATGTAATGGGATGCCACATAAATGAGTAGAAAAAAATCATGACAGCTCTTTGAGAGGGAAATAATTGCATTTTATTACACAGTTGGACAACATGAAGCAACACGGCTTCTAGTTTGACCCTTTAGTGTTGCTAACAAGTGTATTTTAGTTTAATAAAAATATTATTAACTTTTACTTACACTACAGTTTAAGTAGTGGGCAGAAGAAGGAAATTCCATTTCATGTAGTACTTTTCTGTTTAAAAGTAGACTTTACTCTGATTTGGCAATAAAACTAAAATAAATGTTAACTTTTCCAAGACAAGGATTGAAGATTGGCTAGAGCGTCTTGAAGCTATTGTTGGATCCCTGGTTGTAGGTTAAGGAGCCCAAGCAGAAGGCAGTAGAAATAATACAGATCTTCTCCTGTAACCATCTCTGTTTTGCAAACCCATGCTTTGATTTTTGTATGTGTTTAAGTACCGCTGACTTTACTGGGATTAAGTTCATGTTTAAGCTTGAATGGGGGTGCATCCAAGAGAGTTCATAAATCGTCTCCTGTGAACTAGGATGTTGATGGCTACAAGCCAGCACAGCTGTACTGATGATGCTCCCCAAGTAAGCATAAGAACACGCTAGGCTAGGCCTGCCAACTGAGAAAAACACAGGTTCCTTCTGCTTGAAAATGTTCATCTGGAAACTTCACCTCACCATTTCACACCCCTACACAGATGAAATTTGCACATAACCCAATTTTATGTAATGATGTTTATTTAGAAGGGAGCTGAGTCTGTGACTCGCTGTCTCTGTATTTCTCCGTACTTGAAGACCTGTCAATTGCATATGAGGTGCTAACTTAAAAAAGGGAAGAAAACAAAGAGATGGTGTTTTAGTATGACCTTTTCCCATCTTTCATCAACACTGAGCAAGTTACGTCTTTAATCTGCTTAGTCTGTGTTGGCTAGAGGCCTGGGAACCAAAGCCTTCACTGGCAGCCCAACAGCCACTACTTCACTACCATCTTGGCTGAGTCAAACTAATTTTTATTAGCAACTAATTTATTGCATAACATAGACAGCAGGAGAACATTTCAAAAACAATAAACATTTTCAAAGATTTATGATCTACTAAAGACAGCAAAATATGCTTTATACATAAACAATGAGTACAAAGAGATTTGAATTGTCTTGAAGTTGAGGCATAATCCAATTACAGCTACTTCTTTATCTGATCCAAGGTGATCAAGAAACAACTGGATTTTACTTTACATATTATTACACTTTTTAAACGTTATAGTATGGATAAGGTCATGAAAATGTTAAACTTGTTAAAATAATGTTATTACATTGAAGGATGGAAAAGTAATGGCTGAATATTAGTAAACCTAGAAGAGAAGAAGTTTTTGTCAGTCTTTCTGAATACACAGCATATAAAGCCCTATGAACCACCTAAGAAGAAACTGAAAACTATTTCCTGTTGCTACTCCTGCCTTATAAAAGTCAAAAATATTCAGCAGACCAATTAAAAATAAAGCTTGGATTAACTAGATCTATTCACAGATTTGTGCTGGCAAAACTATATATAAACAAAACAGTATTTTTAAAAGATGGTGTATGGCTCTTTCTATTCCTTGTACTAAATCTATGCATTACAATTATTGTTATCTGCATTTAAAAAATTGTTCTTCCAAATCCTGACTTGTAATAGTTTTGTCATTTCAGTGAGCAAACTAAGGAACCTGATTTACATGACAGCTATTAGGTTTGCTGATAGAAATGTTTTAGATGAAAAACTGGACTTTGCTTCGAATTATATTCTTCATGAACAATGCAGAGAACAAGGTGAACTTTTCCTTGATTAAGCACACCCAAATTTAATTGTTTGGGGTATGCTGATCAAACACTTCCTTTAAAATAAGCTAAGACAGTGGATTAGGATGGAAGTGGTGTGAATACATTCACCTCCTCCTCACTATGGCTGTCTTCCCCAGCTGAACTGACTTCCTGCCTAGCACTGCAATCAGGAGGACTTGCACAACACAACCCAGTTGGATCATGCTGGGACCATCCTGCACCCTGGGAGATCTAGTTTCATAGATGAGATAAAATCATACAGCTTTTGGAAGGAAGGAAAACAAACCCACAAGAAGTGGACCGTCTCAATTAGCTAAAATGGACAAGCAATGTGACACAAGTATCTGCACTTCAGCTGAGTAGTGTTTAAGGTGCGTGTAAGAACCTTTATTGTTTCTTATCTCTCTATCAGTAAAATGTTGACACTTGGTGGCTATTATTTTTTGATAAGTGTTGTGTTATAAATTGGGCAATTAGATTAAATACAAAGCTCTTAACAGTTCAGTGCTGGCACTGCTTTGCTGGGCATATCCCACATGAAAACATTGATGGTATCAACAGTTACTGCTAAAGAATACACTCTTAATTAAAAATATCCGTGCAGACAGTCTGTAAGCATTCAATGTACAGCAGAACTTTACACAGAAGTGTAGCAGATCCTTACATATATAGTTTCTCTTATCTTTCAGAAAAATCTGTGCAGTTTTCTAACAGTCAGAGCTATGAAAGCCCATATCACTATCACTTCACTCTTACAGATGGCTGTTTTTTTATGAGTTATATGAGGGACAAGCATATAATTTGTTATATACTGAGGAATCCAAACTGACTATCAGTAGTCACAATAAAAGGCTCTTTCTTTCCCTCTCTCTGACAGCATGTTCTTATGTCTTTTGAAACCTCTACCTTAATATTAGATTAGGCTAAAACTGGTCTGAACATTATAGGAAAGGAAAGAGAGGACTGATCAGAGGAGCATTACCTCCTTCAGAAATCAGTTAAACTGCCTTATCAAAAGGCAGTACAATTGATACTTTTATTGCCATGATTCTTGGAGCTATTCTGTTGGAGTAATTTAATTCCCATATCCTCATAATTTTTTTCACCTTGCAAAATATTCAGTTTTCATCCCATTCTACTGGAACTTTTTTAAAGGAAAAAAAAGAAGATAAGCAACACTAAAATAGCCAGTCTGCCTTTGTCAAAAATGTCAATTATTTGTGGTACTATGACGTCCTGTGTGGCTGAGGTCTAGAGCTGAATTAAATGCTGGAAATGTGGCTGTATTTTAGAACTAAGCCATCAGGTGCGAATATTTGCCTGGCTGAAAGAGCCCCCATTTGTTACTACTGGCTAGACATGCTGACCATAAATCTCAAGTAGGGAAAGGCACTGGGCTAAATTGGCATCCCAAAACACTGAGGCTTGTAAAAACCCCAAGTATTCTGTTTTGTGCGCCCTGAAATGTTGACGCCTGTCTGACTGGAACCAGTAATCTTGTATGAGTGATTTTTGACTCGGTCAACTGCTTTGCAAAATAGGAGGCCAAATATCTGAGGGGCAGTTTATTCTGCTCTCTGCAGTTACTGCTAAGCTCAAATTAGCGCTTTTCTTCCTTGAAGGCTATTTTGTGAAAAACAAGGCATTGTGTAAAATACACCAGTATTCTCTGAAAAGATGGTTAATGACATTCCAGGTTCATGAGTGTTATCATGGAAAGAAAAGCATCTACCTGGAAGCAGAGAACCTTAAAGTCACCTTCTTCGTTGCCTGGTTCCTTCATCTCTTTTTCTATCCAAGGCAAGTAATCAATGTGTAAATTTTAGACAATATTCTAGCTGTTCTCCTGGAATATTTCTTTTCTTCATCCTAGTTTAACAGTGACCATTGCTTTTCTTCATGTTACTACAGGCTTTGAAACCTCACTATGTTTCATGAGCTGGAATTACTGCTTTTCAGCCAGCCCTGATGTGGCTTTTGGTGCCCAAGGGTAGTTATTGTGATACTTTTTTGTAAGTTTCTGGTAAAACACCAGGAAGTTCTAATGGCGATGACATAAAAGTAGCTGCAGAGATATAATGCTGTCCCTATTCTAGTATCTTGTTAGGAGCTAGAAGATCACATTGCAATTATGATGCTTTTTCTGGCCATGGTCAATAGAGAAAAATATACCTGTAACCAAACCAGGAAAACAGAAAATATTTCTCTAATAATGAAAACTAAGGGATATAATTTTCAGATTTTTTATATGTTAGTGGATGGTCAGCAGAGCTGTCTGATGAATCCTGTGTACTACTATAGAGGCCAAATAAATTGCAGAGACCTAAAACAAAGGTGAAGGGTTCACTGAAAACCTGATTTATGCAGGAGCTCAGCATCAATCTGGCAAATCCCAGTGACTTGGATACTACCACTGTGTACTCAGTTGCCTAAAGTTGCTCATCCATAGATTCATCTGTCTGCAATGTAGTTTTTGCACTTAGCACAAACCTTTCTGCATCCTGAACTTGCAACACAATATATAGGAAACTGCTCACCAAACATAAGCATCCAAAACTCTATGTCCATTTGAAATTATTGCATGGAATAATGTTTTGTTGCATTGGCTATTTGACTGAATATTGGATTTTTATGGTTTATGATAGGGATGCTACTTCATGTCTTGTTTCCACCAACAGTCACTGATATATTTGTTAGGACATTCAAGCTGCAACCTGCCATCCAAGACCTGGGTCACAGCCTGTTGATCTATATTAGCTGGAAAAAAGCAGTGCTGTATTGTCAGAAGACTTAAGTCTTAAATAAGAATAATAAAAAAAAAAATCTTGTAGTGATGCTTGACCTAGTAATCTTCATTTAATGTGAACAATCAATGGGCATCAAAGGGAAGGAACAGTAAAATAGGACTGCAGACATTAAAGGCACAATTTTGGGATCTTCTTTCTTGAAACGGAATTATTAGTTAGATTTCTGATCTACAAAAGAGATGACACAACCATGTTGCTGTTGCATGCTGTATCAGCATCTGTTCTGAAGCTATTGTAAGTCACCCTTCCTTCTCTACTCCCTCACTTGAAGCCATGAACTGGTCCTGTTTCATTTAAACTGGACTATTTTGCATTATCTGTGCTAAATGAAACAGACACTGCAAATAGCAGAAGCAGCGTTCAGTCGCAGCACAGTATAGTTAAGTAAAAGGGTTATTTTTTCATGCAATAGAAGTCACAAATTGCCTTTTTGCTTAGTGACTCTATAAAGGTCTTTGTTAGCTGATTAAGTATATTTACTTATAAGGAGATTATTTCCAGTTAAGTGACTATAGTTGCTGGAAGAGTATTGACTTCATCTTATTGGTTCTTAAATGTTAAAATGCTAAACTATGTTTTATTCTAGACAAAACTGTGGAACTCAGTATACTTTGCTTATGTTTCATTGCATACTGGATTCTTTTTGCTACGTGGTCAATGCACACTGAAATTTAACTACTTGTAACAGTGGAGTTTTAGGCTGGATAGATATGTTGATGTCATGCTGAGGGACATGGTTTAGTGGTAACTTGGCAGTGCTGTGTGAACAGTTGGATTTGGTGGTCTTGAAGGACTCTTACAACCAAAATGATACTATAATTCTAAGAAATCAGTGCAACTTCCTAAATATTGACACAAAAATATTTTTTATGCCTTTGGTACTTTTCCTGCACATGGAAAAAGTAGGAAATATAAAATAAAATGTAAGCAATCTAATTTCTATTATAAAGTCTCCTGTAATGTCTTTAGAGATAGATACTTCTTGAAATTAAGGTCTGATCAGTATTTTAGCACAAAATTTCATTCTGCAGATGCAAAGCATGGAATGGAAGTTATTATTCCCAATTTTCTGTCTATCTGATGTAAAAATACCTAATTATATGCAATCTGGAATGTAGATTTATAGACTAAATTGTTCACCAACCCTCCCACCATGGCTGAATAAAGGAGCTTATCTCTGGAGGGGAGCTCAATCTACCTCATAAACCTCTGGTTTAGGATGACATGAATTACTGTATGAAAATATTTCTTCACGGATCCAGGAAGGAGCTGGTGTGATTATTGTAGACTTCACCCTCAGAGCGAAAACAGGCACTTAAAGAATCAGTTGCATAAGCATCTTGCATGTTTAAATCCCTGAGGACATCTTGTTTAACTTGCAGGTGAGTATGGATCTTCTACAGGTATTGACAACCCCAAGTGACTGCCACAGCTACCCAGATGATAGTCTTTTTTGAACCAACTCAGGAGAGTCCTAATTCTACTCACTGAATCTACCTTTAACTTACTGGTCTAGAAAGACCTTCCTCAAGCAATGGTCAAAGAAGGCAACCCACCAGAAAAGCCAGTGATTCCTACATGGGACTGGCAGCCCTGCCATATTAGCTACTTTTGGAGAGGTGCAAGTGTTTGGGAAGTAGTTGATCTGTCAGACCATGAATAGTGAACATGAACAAACTGGGAGTATGTGACCATGGCTGATGCTGCCTCTTAAGCTGAGTGTAGGGAGGAAACATATTGTTTGTAAAAAAGACAGGTAATGTCAAAATTAATTGCCTCTGACCATTTTCTGCCTTTTTCCTTTTGACTTTTTATGAAAAACATATTATTCAATCCTATTGTTCAGTCCTTCAGCTTGCTGGAGGTCTTCTTTTATACTGCTTCATAGACAAAACTATGATTTATAGAAGCTCAGTAGCTCATTGTTTCTGAGATGGGACAGAAAAAGATAGTAGTAAGAGGCTGAAAATGATTGTGTAGATCCAAAAGGTGCTATAACTAACACTCAGCAAATGTAAAAATGGATTGCTTTTAATTGTTTCCAAGTTTATATTACTTTTGGCATACTAGCAAGTACTTAAATAAGTGTAGTACTTTACATATGAAAATTGCAACCCAAAGGGAGGCAGCAATAAATTAACTCAGAAAAAAAACATAATTTTCTCTATTTCTCATTGAGTTGACAGAGAATCTCTACCATATCCTGAGAAGAAATGAAAACAGATGAAGTCCTGCATAGTCCATTCTCTAGTAGGAAGCATATCACATTTCTCACATCTGTTACCAGCATGGCTGATCTGCTCTGTTCCCGTCAGAGGGACAGTCAGGATATCAGTGATTTGAGGTTTTGCCTTTTTAGGAGATATATTTGTCATCTCATTGTGCCTTTTGTTAATTTTACAGCAGTTTGATGTTACGGAGGAGCTCCTCCTTTTCTGTCAATAGTACAAGATCACCCTATTAGAGTAACATAATACATCACCAGCTTGCATGTTGCAGGCATTTGAGTAGATTAATTCTGTTCTGGTAAACTCTAGTAATGCATTTTTACTTCCCGCTTTTCTGTGGACAGTCAGTCCAACATTGATGTCAAAAGTAACCACATGCTACGGTGATATATTAGGCTTTAAAAAATCAGATATTGTAAAGATCTGAAAGTACAATGTCATAATTACATTGCTTTTCTTCAAGCAAAGAGGTTTTTTAAGTTTACAAGCTCTAAATAAGTTGAATTACGGAAGCCACCTGAAGTTTTTATCTAACATACTAACAGAACTTTATCTAACATACTAACATACTGACAGGACTTCATGTCTCAATGACATACAGAAAGAAATCCAGGGATGAAACTGAAGGACCACAGCATATCCATAGATTCCTCAAATGATTTTGAACTGTAGAAACTGCAGGCTGAAACACTACCCCTTTGTCATGAAAGCTTTGGAAGCATTAAGTATATTGAGTCTCAAATTTTAGAGATAGAAATCGTCAGAATAAACCCATATGACTTATATCATATGTAACAATATCTCATTATTTGCTCCTACTTCAGTGAAAGGTTTAGAGCACAGAATAATATTTAATCATGGTATGTAAGGTAGCGATTAGAAAAGACCTTGGCAATCTTGTATAATAAAGAAGGCAAGAGTGAAACCTAATCACGTGTAGAAATTACTTCAGAAAAGAAATAGGTTACATAAAATAGATGCAGGAAAACTGGGAGATGACTAAAAAAGCAGCCACAAGCATAATTTTTTGTTTGTATGTTACATGAGTGAAGATTTGTGGAGTACCAGCAGTGAAACCGAGATGTAATAAGCAAGCTCAAAATGCTGAACATCAGCCATCAGCTAGAGAAATAATGAATTATTTATAACACCTATCTAAAGAGGAGAACATGCGATGTTGAAAAATCAGTGATACACCTGATCATTTTACATTCACCTGTGAAATTGCAAGCAATGAGATTGATTGAATGCAACAGATTTTAAAGGGTAAAATTCTGCTATTTTTTGCTCCATAGAGAAAACATTACTATATATTTCAGGATGAATTGTTGTTTAAAAGCTACGTTTGCACTGGGTATCTTGGAGACCGAAGATTGCAAAAGATGTTTTTGGAGGATCACTTGAAAAAATTCATTTTCCGAGAACAGGAGAGGATCCTATTTCTGCTCCAATAAGTGTCACAGAAATCCAGGCCATTAAATAATATGCATACAGGCAGCAATTTGGACCACTGTTAAGGAAATTACACCTTGTCTGTGAAAGCTACACAGACCAAAAAAAAAAAAGATGGGAGCAACTGCCACTGCACAATGATCTTATTTTAATTTATTAGTTTAATAAACCAAACTTGTTTCTGGTTTTATTGGTACAAACCCCATTTGTTTCCATTTCAAAGTAAAGTGTCACTGGAGTTTTTGTTTCTGAACCAGGACATTACGTAAGCAATGAAAAAAAAAAACACCAAACCCTGAGATCCTTACTTTGTGTCTTAACTTTTTGTTGCCAAACCCATTTTTAATTAAGATGGGTTTTTTCTACTATGATTAGCATTGTTAGCAGATGTTTTTGTTCAAGTATCAAGACAATTGGAAACAAATATGTTTTTTAAACCGGCTACGTTTTTCCTCAGAGAGAATTCTGATCTAATTGGCGTGTGTATTAAAGGGATTTCCTGTTCTAAAAATACTGTTTTCTTCAACTGTTGTGACTATGTGTAACATATGTCTCCAAGAGCAGAGTCCCCTCAATTAGCAATGTTCCGGAGTTCATGCTGCGAAAGCTCAAAAATCTCTTACAATTTTAAAATTATTTCTTAACTTCAGAGTTCAGCGAGATTTAAGGGCATTTATGACCTTTCATGACGTGCTCAATATGTTGCAGGATCAGGCCCTTAAATATTGCCACAAGAAAGCATTCAGAATATGACTTCCTGGATTTTGTCATTCAAAATGTCATAGAATTGGCTCAACAGTACAAGAAATTCCAAAACATCTGGAAAGCTTCATATTTCATAGTGATGGTACCTACTAGATTTAGTTAGAAAAGCTATAGACAGTGTATCTTCTTTTTTTTTATGGTGGCCGTGTTGGAAATAAGTTGCTACACACATAGCTAAGTTCTTAAAAATGTAGAACATCTTGCCAGATCTGAGCAAGGGTTTGAAAGAAGCTTTTAGAAGAGATTATTATGACAACCTTGGGCATGCTATAAGCGGGTCAGATTGGACATAGCAAAACAGATAGAAGGTGAAAGAACCAACATTTGCAGGAGAATTGGAGTTTTAACTAGAAGAATTAAGTGGAATATGAAATATTACATCCATATGCTAGACAAACCACATGTTGAACAGAAGGAATGGTAGACTATCAAAGCAGTGACTTAAAATTTGTTGGGTTTGGCAGAGCAAGTCATAATCAGTACAATAAACAGAACAATTGAATACTTAAATAACCTTGAAGAAATGTTGTAATTGCAAACAATATTTTTTTATTGATTAAAAAAAAACCCAAATGTGGCACCAGTTCTGTTAGGCAGTGTTATTTCTTATTTTTTTTTTAAATTTGAGGATACCCAGCATTAATATGTTTTGTTTTTACAGAAAATACTACTCTCTTGTGGAAACACTACCACTTGTTAAATATTGCATGAAAAATATGTACCATTTGTGGGCAGTAGGAAAAAAACAAGTATAGCATATGCAGCAGCAAACTACTGACAAACAGAAGTACTATCTGTTACCTTACAGTATTATGCCCAGAGTAGAGCAACAAAAATGATGAAGGAAGTAGAACACCTCCCTTATGAGGAAAGGCTGAGGGAGCTGGGTCTCTTTAGCTTGGAGAAGAGGAGGCTAAGGGGTGACCTCATTAATGTCTAAAATGTGTGAGGGGTGGGTGTCAGGGGGATGGAGCCAGGCTCTTCTCATCTGGTGATAGGACAAGGGGCAATGTGTGCAAGCTTGAGCATAGGAGGTTCCATATAAATATCAGAAGGAACTTCTTCACAGTGAGGGTAACGGAGCATTGGAACAGGCTGCCCAGGGGGGTTGTGGAATCTCCTCTGGAGACATTCAGACCCGCCTGAATATGTTCCTGTGCCACTTGGTCTAGGTGATCCTGCTATGGCAGGGGGATTGGTCTAGATTATCTTTTGAGGTCCCTTCTGACCCCTAATGGTTCTATGACTCTATGATTATTTCATTAAAAATATCATGCATTATTTACAGAGTTGTCCTTCCCTGTGCAACACTGAAAGCTTTAGCCATTCTTTCAGAACATCTGAGGGCAACATATCATCCTCAAAATTCAGTGTTCTTTTATCTATTACAGTATGCCACACTAAGAGAGATGGTACCTGAAGTGAGAATTTTTAATTGATTCTCTTATTTGTGCTTTGAAGCAAAATATGATTTGATTTCAGACAGATGTTACAAAACAGCAGAGCTTACTTTAAAAATTTCCACAATCTCTCATCAGTTACACTAACAGCGTATGACTTGAGGAATTATGACTACTATTTACAAGTAGGTGATACCTCTGAACCAAATGACAGCAGTCTTGCAAGCTGCAGGACACTGGATATATTAGACATCTCTGAAGGCAACAATTTCTTGAGAAATGTTCTGTGTTTTGGTTTGTGAGGAATCTAATACTCAGACTGCAGCAATCTTTGTTTGCTGAAATTTACATGTGTTTTATCTACCTTTTTGTGTGCTAAGATAACAAACCTCACAAGAAGTGGTCAGCAAAAAGACATCTATAAACAAGTAGTGTCTGGCAAACAGTTCCTCATTAATCATTCCCCATAAATCAAAGTGACAGTCTGGAAAAAGGAGATGTTTGTGGAGCTGTAATGTTTATTCCACTTTTACAAAGAGGAGAGCACTGGGTCTCAAATCCAGAACATTTCTGTTCTATCACATCAGACAACAAGGCATCCCAAATAGGGAAGTTTTGATTGTGATCCAGCCTTTGTTTTAGCTAAAATACACATAGACACACATTGTGAATTATTTCATTTGAACTGGACAGAACACTCGAGCATTCTCACTCACACTGAAGACTTATGTCTCTCAAGGAGAAAGTATGTGATCTCTGTTGTAAGATACTACCAAGAAGACTAGTTCACTCCTGTGAGCAACAGCTGCCTGTTTAGTAGGAGTGATTTTTAATGGCTGCAAAGGTCCATCAGTGGTTTCAAAGAAATTCCCTTAGTTTCTTTGGTTCATTTTCATTCTTTGCAACAGTGAAATAGTCTTGGCTTGCTTCAGCTATCAATAATGACAGTACCGTAGCTAACACAGGCTGATTAAGAACTCATTAAAAGAAAGCAAGCTCTTTCAATCCCATCGTTTACTATAACTCATATTACCAGACAGTTTAAGCCTGTAAAACTACTTTAAGGTATGTGAACTTGATTTGGGGGGTTGCACATCCCAAAAGTTAGATCCTTCTTCAGCCAAGCAGCCCTGAAAACCTCTTGTGCTTCTTGATCCCTAAACCAAAGGCCAAATCACGGCACAACTTGGTGCAGGCTGTGAAGGCAGAAGCTCATTTGTGCTTCCCAATTCATTGTGGAATGGCCCTTTTCTGGGATCCAAAGGAACGGATGGTACAGATGAGATAGATATAAACAAATGTTATGGTACCCAATATCATGCCTACTCATATGCAGGAAAATTCTCAGCTTTCCCTCACCTTATCACTTTTTATCAGTGCAAGGAAGCTTAGTCCAAAGCCGAAATCAAGCCTGAAATGTCTGGTCTTGAAATGCAGAAAATGCATCTGGAAATTCATCTGTAAGTTTGAGCAACACAATCAAGCCAGAGATTAAAGGATCATTCATCATAGTGAATTGCTAAGGGTTTTCAAAGGGAAGCTCTTCCTCATTTTATCCATTCTGAGGTCACTTATGCTATCTGTATGATTTTAAAGCTAGTCTGTTGCTGGCTTTTAGCCAGGCCTATTGCTGGCGCCAGAGAGACTCATTTTATCAGGCTTGCCTCTCTTTCATGAACATTCAATTGTTTGTGGGATATTTTTAGAACACAGAAATTATAGATCTTTCTGGCATTCAAATGAATTCATTCATTTTGATTTATTTGTTTTCCCTAATAGTACAAGAGGTTTTAGCTGAATATTTATTTGGAAGGGTTTGGTATATAGAGAAATGTGAGGAAAAACAAATGGGTTTTTTCCATTCAGATTATCTGGCTGCTAGGGCACATGGAGAATACACAGCCCATGTAGATTCAGAAGAAAAGCCAGTATAAATGTTTGCTTTACAGTATTCAATAAGAACTGCTAGAGGCATAACTTGTTCATGGGGGAAACTGCTTGAGTTCTGTCTTCACTGTCAGCTACATAGCTTTCTGTTTTTCAGGCTGTGCATCTTCCTTTGACATTACTGTCTAGAGGCTCTGAGTAAGAGTGGGGTGACAACATTTACACCTGCAAAACATACACAGAGGAAGTGTACTGATGCATGTTCACTCTTAAGTAAAGGGAGGAGTATCATTTCCAATTTTTTGAGCGAACAAAGTCTCAGCAGGCTGTATGTTGGTGGCTCACATGTCTGACTTTGCAATTACAGTACTATAGTGTTTACATTAAAGAGGACAGTAGTTTATCGATCAGCTTGGTAGAGTTAGGTTTATGGTTGGGCTCAATGAGCTCAAAGGTCTTTTTCAACCTAGAGAATTCTATGATTCTAAATAACGGGTGCATGTGGATGTATCCTATGGTGTGGGAGACTGTGCCACATTGCTAGTGTAAATTACAGAGACAGAAAAGAATGATGTAGCTCTCTTCTCCGTTGTGTATCTGCAGCTGACCTTATAGTAATACTTCTCTCAGCATAATGCTAAGGGTAGTAAAACAACATGTGAGGGCTCGACTCTTTTGCCAATTTCTTCTGTATATAAAATTATCCTGGCCTTGTTCTTGTTTTATTTTTAAAGCGTTCAGATGCATATGGCTATCATGAAAATGAAAAGGTCAGCTTTACTTCTAAAAATCACTTTCTAAATTTCACACCTGTAAATAGGAAAACATTTATTAGTATGGTTTGCAGCTGGAATACATAACATCATTAAGGTGTAATGATTTATTTTAACATTTTTTATTAATAAATTTTAAAAGTTCTTCTAGGCCTCAAGTTAATGGTATTTCAATACTACCAGAATTCAATATGCCTGTGTTTTCATATATTTTTTTAGACATAATGTTCCACAACACTCTTTAACAATTTAATGTTTTTGTCTGTTGAGGACCAAAATTCCATTTATGAATAGCTCTAGTTGTTGAGGAAAGCTGGAAAAAATGAACACGGCAGGCTCAGAAACCAGAAGACCAATAAAAAGAAACAAAAAATGTAGTATTTCTTAATACTCATATTTTATACCAGTGCCATGTTGGTGGCCTGACACTGTGGTTTGGCAGTCACGCACTCATTGAAATTCTAAATATTTTTCATCTCAGTTGCGCTTTCAGACATTTGCGCATATGAGCAATTTGCATATGAACAAGGCATCTGTGCAGGGATGAGCCCATTTGTTCTTAGCCATAGTCATTCATTGCCTCTTATTTATTATTCAATCCCATATGAATAGCCACACCTTGTCAAAACTGTATTGTTGCAGAAATGCTCTATAAACAGGATGCAGTCAGGTCCCAAAGCAAATCCCAAGTATCTGTTGTGATAAAAGCTATAACTCTACTGTTGCTCTTTAGCCATGGGTATTGAAGCGCATCACAGAGGAAAAGCGTGATGGTTATAGAAATAGTAAACTGAGACACAGAACAATGAATTTTCTCCTCTGACATAATGCAGTTCACTAGTGATAGACTCCTGTTATCCCTTCAGTTAGACATTTCAGCCTTTATTTGCTTCTAAATATTTTTTCCCTCATGTTAGTGTTAAAAGTACTGAAATGCTTTTATGGCCCTTTTTGGACAAATTGTGTGAGTGAGTTTGTGCAAAATGGGTCACTATGGATTAGATTCATTTCTAAGCTGTGATTTTTCACAACCAACAAGTTCTTTGAGTAGTAGGGTAGTAGAAACAGCTGTTAATACAGTGCATATGCTAAAGGAAAAAGTACAGTTTATCTAAGGCTTTCTTGTATTAGATAGCTCTTCTTATTCTACTGAAATGCATTATAATTTCCATACTTTGAGTCCTGTATGTGCTGATTCTTATTTTTCTGCACTCTTCTGGTTGAAGCCAGAACATTCGAGTTAAACTAAACTTCAGTTAGCACTAAAATTGAAATTATGTCCCTAAGGACCAATGACAATTGAAGTGGTTACAATTTGCAGCCTACAATTATACATATGTGTGATAGGGCTCAGAAGGATGTGTCCCAGATGTGACTTTTAACATTTTCTCAATGTATATAGTGTTAATTTCTAAATCATCACAGTCAATACATCTCTTACCGAATAATTTGGGAGCATATATTAATATAATAGCTTTACACATTTTTATTTTTAACAGTTTTTACATAAATTGCTAGGAAAGTGTTGGAACAAAGCAATGTAAAATGAAGGCTGAATTTTGCTAACCTTACACTGAATAAGAAGTAAAATTGCCTCCTCACATCAGACCCACAATGCTAATACACTTTTGATGAGATGACAGCTGAAAGAGATTTGAGAAGGGTTCTGCACACCGTCACTTAGACATTAGGGCTAATCTTTTCAGACTATTGGCAAAGTGAGTTGGCCGCAATCAGGTTGAGGTTTTAAATTTACATAATTCTTTATGCAGTTGTTTTATGGTTTGGATTTGTTTGATAAAAGCAAGCAGGCACCATTGAAACAAATTCTTATCTTTCATTTTACTCTGCCAGAGGACCTTTGAGATGAAAATCTGACTTTCCAAGTGATAGAATTCATGTGGAATCTGGTGAGGGTTTACAGTTTTCACATCAGCAATAGTCAATTTGTTTCCATCAGAGAGGGTAGAAGCTGTCATTTTAATTTTTTTCTGCCTGCCGGTATGTTACAGCATTCACACCTGCCAGAAAATGTCAGAATGTTTATTCCAAGAATAAAAATGTGGGCACATGTCCGCCTCCCAAAATAAATAGCACAGCAGATATATCCTGTAGCACTCCAATACTCACAGGTTGGAGTTAGTCATTCTTCCTGTGAGAGGGTGGCCATCAATCACTGTCAAAGTGAGCCTTGAGTTCAGAGTCAAGAACAGCGATACTTGGATCAATGGACAAGGAACAAAATTAGCCCAAAGGGAGAGGATATGCCTTTTCATATGTGCAAGTGGCTACACTGTAAAGTCCCAGAAGTATCTGAGCTTGAGGAAAAAAAAAACCAATATGGAGAGTTTGTCAATTTGCCAAGCAAACAATCTTTCAGTCACAACCTTCTCCTCCCACAAGACCAAAGGGTGAATATTTTCATAATAAAAAGAAACAATTAAATTTTTATCCTTGCCAATGGAACATGTTCAGCAATCATCTGCATTGATTTACTGGAAAAGAGGAAATCTTTGTTCTGTTGTGAACTGGTACCACAATTTTAAGATGGCAAATATGTACAAAACAACAAAAGTGATATTCAGAGACTAATTTAGACTGTCAAATTTACTCTTTTCAAATACATTCTAATAAACCAGTTTCCTTTCAAAATCTTCTGTTTAAGTGATCTGAAACTAAAACAGAACAAGTTGTGAAAACTTTATAAGGAACAGTAATATTGCTTTGTATTTGAAGTGCTGGAACAGAGATTGTCTACATTTCTGGCTCAGTCACACACTCCTTGGGTGACTCTGGATGTGTTATTTAATCTGTCTTTGCTTCAGTACTTATGCAGAAGAAAATAATGCCTTTGGAATTGTTGCTTTACAAGGCAAGTACTGAGGGGCAGGTAATTCGTATTCATCTGACACAGAGAATCCAACACAGCTTCAGTAGTGAGGAACATGCCAGTTTCAGGCTTCCTCTATAGTCAGAGCAGGGAGATAAGCTCCTTTGAGCTAGTAGTCCAGCTGTGGTCAGAAGGGCCCTTTGACAGCATTTCTTTTCATGCATTCACAGTAGAGGAAACTTGGAGTGGCCACACTCTTCATTTGGCATTTGGCTTAGCTGGTTGGCCAGAAAAGGATTGCTTTTTTTCCCCTTGTTGGTATGTTCTCTAGAAAAGCTGGTAACTTCTTTCTTCTTCATCTTTCATGGGTCAAGCTCTGTAGACAGAGTGTTTCCCAAGAACCACTACAGGAAAAACATCTCTTATGCATGACCCCACCTAAATGCAAGAAGACAATGAGGCCTTAATGACCCTTCACCTGCAGTTCTCACAAATTCAGTACTTTCAGAATTGTTTTCTTAAATATACCTTATGAGATGTCTGATGCAAAGTGTTGGTCAAAGATCTGCCAATAACAACCTCTGGACTTTCTGAACAGCACCTTAAATGATGAGTTGAAAGCAAGCAGGAACCCTTTGGCTGCCAAACAGCTCATACGGCACCTAAGTCCTCCAAATCCTTCATTCTTCTGGGAGAAAAAGAAAAGGTTTTGAAACAACAAGGCTTATGAGGGGATGAAGTATTGTGCTCAAAGCCTTATGACAATCAAAGAAGAGATAATGATCCATGGCACAGAACACAATTGCATTACTCACCCTATTTATGTATTTTATTATGGTGGATGGAAAATAATGCAAAAAAACCTTGTCATATATTCTGTTTGCAAATGAGGTCTTGGGGAGGTGCACCCATGAAATGTGTAGAGTTCTTACAAAAGAACCTATTTCAGCAAAAGAGATAGAAGATGCCTAGTACACTTGGTCAGGGCACTGCCAGAGCACTGCATCACTCTGGCCTGCAAAACAGAGAGATTTGGATGATAACTCTCACACTCTGGCCAGCATTCCAAGACCATTCTGTCTTCTGGCTTTCCTTTCTTCTGTTTTCTGCTCCAGTACCATGAATCTTGGCCAATATTGACCCCAAATTGCATTTCTTTCAGTTTTCTGTGATGTCAACACCTCTGGAAACCTCTCAAATATGGGAAGTTATCAGGTCTCTAAGAACAAATAAGAGCAGGAAAACAAAGTAGAATTGCCCATTTCCTTGCAATGTAAATGACAGTCAGAAAATGTGTTTTCTCCCACTCCTCCTTATGCTTATTTATTTAGTGACTTTATTCTATTAGATCACTTTTCATATCTGAGCTGAGAAAGCAGAAATAGCTTACTTGAAACAAAATCAACACCATATAGCATTTATTTGATTTTTAGCCTCCTTAACTGCAGGTGAGTATGAATACCTGCCTTGCAAACTAGAGTTTTGTAAGTCTCTGGTAAATGCTTGCTGGCCTTCAAAAATCTCTGAATTTAGCATTTATTTCCCAGCAATGAAGTGTAACCAAGGAGACACATATTCCCAGACAGAATATGTTTAAGTCACATAGGCTCCCAGACAGGGACAAGAAGAGTAGAAAATTACTTGCCTAGAACCTATGAATTAATGTTACTGTGGATACATGTTCTTAGAAGTAAACATCGTGCAGACAAAATCTAGAGGTGGTTGACAAAGTCCAAATCCAACATATATCATCATATCTGACATCTATCATCATCTATTTAAAGATAGCTTTATCAGCTTCATCCTAAGGAAGTTCAATGAAATCTTTTAATTCCTTTGAGAAATTTCACATGATAGGAATTTCAATTCACTGAAGACTCTTGATGCTACAAGCCAGTTAAAAATGCTTTGATTTTTGGCTTTCTTCTAGCTGCTTCTAGCAAAATAAAGAATAGATCTCTCATAGTACTTGACACTTTGTAATGCAAAAGACCATCCATGAGATGTTCTGATATGGTGTCAAGAATTATGTGAAGTTTCTAGACAGAGAGCAGACAAGCTGAGGTAAGTAGTAATGACTCCTGAGTTTAGCCAAGACAGACTCTTCACAGTCACACAGAAGCTTGAAGTTTTTGTGTTGTCAGGGTTTCTTTTTTTTCTTGTTTTTTTTTCTTCAGCCATCTAACAGGGAAACAGCTTGATCTTTTGAAATTGAATGAGACAAGCTGTTAATGAAGACTAATTGCTTTGCATAATTTAAAATATGTAGAGAGAGCTCACTTAATCTGTGCAAGCTGCGCATGGGTGAGCATTGGGGCTGAAGACAAAAAATATATGCAAGCCATGTGCAATGCTCCTAATCTGTAACAAACCTGAGGGCCAAGATATTCCTATTCCTGAGAAAGTTCTAGCAACCCAGAAATATGTAGCACTGATGTTATCCTGCCCTATCATATAGGTGCTTTCATATTTTACTCATGACAAAAAGAGACTGTCCTCTCCACCCAGTGCAAGGTTCTCACTTCATTGACAAAGCCGTGCTGTGCTAGAGAAAATTTTGTCACCTCATCAGAGCCACGAGTCAGAATCTATCCTGGAAGCTTTACAGTGCTGGAAGTATTTCTGGGGGTCAGAGACTGCAGGGAGTCTGCAGGTAGAGCTTCCATTACTATGTTAGATTCCTATTTTAAAAAGTGGCTCCCCAGCAGTACCAACAAACCTAAGTCAGGATAACTGGGGTCTTGTCTTCTGCCATCCTGGTGGCAAGTTCCCATGTTCCTCCATGCACTAACCCTCAAGCCAAACATCAAATATCTTCAGAGAGCTTATCCATAACAAAAAAAAAATTCTCATTTTTTTCCTCTGGATTAATTTTTGTCTGAACCAGCTCTCCACCTACTAGATATGAGGGAGAAAGAAGAGGAATATACAGCTGGAGGTGAAATTTGCCACAACGCTAACTTAGAGCAGTTTAAAATGGGGTTGAACTGCACTCATGAGAGCGATTTGCAGCCTGATTTCTCTATATAAAAGTAAAAGAGTCACTGGAGAGCATTAGACTCTGCATAAGGCGAGTCAGAATACCTAAGTTAACTGTTTTAAGTCAGCGGTGTGACCCCCCATGTTGAAACATGCTGTTTGCAGTAATGATGCTTTGGACACACTTGGGTGACTGGTGGGTTGGATTTTTTCCCCCCAATGTTTATTAGTTTAGCAAACATGAAGAAAGAAGTTTAAAATCTGGCAGTTATTAGTGACTCCATGCTGTAGCCTTTCTGTGAACATACATTGTTCTGAAATATTTTCTAAAGAGCCTGGTTGAACACAGCCTGACTTAACTCAGTTAACCCATTCACAGTTTATTACCTCACTAGCAGCTCTTCTGCCTCTTCTTTCAGTCTGTTTTCTTGCTAGTAGCACCATTTATAAAATACATTGAAACACCCCAGTCCGGTATGTTTAAGAGCACTCACACTGCCAAATTTTAATAATATAATTTTACAGGTTCAGGTAAGCCATCTCTCCCTCACCTGTTGATAGAGTCACCAGGGAAAGAGAGGATTATCCAGAAGCACATGAATTGTGCTTCCTTTCTGAATCACTGTGAGCCCCATGAATCATTGGAGACCCAGTTGTTCTCTAGTGATCATATAGGGAGTCTAAGAAAAATAACTTAGACTGACATGTTAAGTCATGTTAAGTCATGCAATGTCAAGTGCTCAGTGGACAGAAGTGTCATAAAAATATTTTCAATTTTCTTCGTCTCCAGAGTGAAAAATCATTTCAGTACACAGTCAAACAGGCAGTGTAAATTGCTGTGTTGATTGCATTGAGAAGACCCCATTTCTATAGCATGCATCTTATCAAGTATTGCTAGGTGAAAGATTGAAAAAAAGGCAGGAAACCCCCACGGCCATGAACTATGCAACCGCTACACAATTTTGAGAGAAGTTATTCTTGGTTTATGTTGAGGTAAGTGAGAGGAAAATCAGACCATCCCAGTGAAGTAAGGCATTTGGAGAGACCTTTTCCTGGACTATGGAAGTTTTGTAGATGAGCTCAGTGTCTGAAATACTAGTTGCTGCACTACTTGGTTAAAGACCCAGGAGACTTATAGCCAGATAGTGCTTACACATTTATTTCTGGACAACAGTGACATCTAGTGACTGTTCTGACCGACACTGGGTGTTCCCGGGGTCCTCTTTCAGACTACATCTGCTACTTAGGTTAGTTTTCGTTTTCTGCTCTTCGGACCTACCAGTGCCTGGAACCTCAACTGCATGTGCTGCTCATCTCTGACAGTATCTAATGAAGATAAACAGCAAAGATGTCAAAGTGGGTTGATGTCAAAATGGGTACTTGAACATAAAAAATAAAATCTAGGTATGTGCCCTGGGAACGATTTGCTGTAGTAGACTTAAGGTGGTAGCAGAGTTGCCTAGGAAACAAACACCAAGCTGTCAAACGGTCAGACGCTGCAGCAGCCAGGAAACCAGAGTTTAAGTGGTTCATTAGTTCAGAACTTTACTGGTAATTTTATTTTTCCAGGCTCCTGGGAAGCTCCCGGCAGAATTCACAGCTGCCTTCTCCTGCTGGCGATCCCAGGGCACATAGCCATACTCACTTCTGCATGCAACTGAAGGGACTTCCCCAGATACTAGTCTGAATTCATCCATCAGGTAGGGTTTGCACTTTCCTTCTCTACTGGGGTTCAGCCCAGGGCTGTGAGAGTGTGAGGACACATCTGTTTGAGAGTAAATGTGTTAGAGCTTTAAAATAAAATGCTTTTGGAACCAAAACTACTATTCATTTTACATTGAAGCTCTGTGGATAAGTGACAACTGCAATGATCCTCCAAGGATCCCTGGGCAGGGGAAGGAGTGTCAAAAAGAACTGGGAATGTTGCTGTTAAGGAACAATTCACAAAGATCTCAGTGAATCTCACATGAACTTGGGGATTACAAAAGGTTTTGAGGTACTCACACACAAAACTGGAAGTCTTCAGCACTCCATCAGCCTCCATAGCTGGACACTTCCTTAGCACTCAGACTTTAAAAAAATGGAGTGGTGATCTTTCAGCTGTGTCATGAATGACCATTACATCCCATACCATGAGTCTAAGCTGTTATCATGCAATTTGTTATATATACATATTCTAGGAGATACTGAGCCAGACTCAGCAGTTGTTTTTAAAGCCATTTAAGGAAACTCTTTCTACATCTATGCCAGTTGGAAAAGGCACAATCCTTTTACGCCTTGATTATCGTATATCACTTTCATCTACCAGCATTTGAAGAAACTCAGAAATGATGATGAGAAGGCGCAGTTTGCTGGAAAACTAAAAGTAATTAAATCTTTGCATAATACACTATGTAGTTCTTAAAACTGAAAGGTGAATTTATAAGTGCCTTATCATAAGCTACTTGACTGGATGAAATCCCCAATGTAATGTGAGGTTTTTATCATTTCCTGTGTCATGGCATTTACATTGTTTGGTTTGGTTTTCTTTTCTTTTTCTTCACTGCAAAAGAACATTTGAGGAAATCTGTGCAAATATCTCAAATGTCAGGAATGGATCCTGAAATCTATCCCATTGTATTATACCTCTTCTTGTTTTCTATCAGGGAAAAAGCATAGTATATATACACCTTGTGGAAGCAGCATCTTAATAGATAGGCACAACAGGACCAAAGTAAACTTTTCTAGGTGAATTAAATCTTGACTTTTTCCATCTCTCATGTACTTGACTTTGCTACCATAAGATTTCTATAAAGCTGTTTGAGAGTTAAGTGTCTGTCTCCAGAATCTTTTCGCAAGGCAAATACATTTAATCTTATGGTAGATAGTCTTTCAGTCCAGAAAAGGTGCTTGACCTCTTAGAAGAGTACTGTAGACTGTCATAACCATGCTGCCACCAACACAGATACTGTCTCTGAAGTCTTGTCCATCTCTCTTCAAACAAGGAATTTTCTGCAGAGATCTACTTTCCTACAGTGAGGGAAAGGGCTGCAGTATATCACTGAAAACATAACTGTGGCAATCAGGTTAAGGGTGCCAGTCATAGCCATGTGATAGAAAGTGTCTGTAGGACAGAAGGAGCAAAACTGATTTTCCCTTTTACACCCTCAATGGTCTGACAAAGATACTGTAGAAGGACTGGGACTGTGTGTGGAGAAAATGTATCTTATAGTGAGATCTTTAACAACTGACTGCTTTAAGAGTTAAGTTGTAGCATTTAAGAAATTTTGTCGATATGCATGTGCATTGCTATTTTTTTCCTTGCTCCTAGAACGTCTAGTTTAACTCCAAAGAGATCATATTTTAGATGAAACAATGGTCTAGAAATGTTAAATGCTAATATTAAATATACAGGAGAAAGCTCTTTGACACTAATGAATCCCATGCAGTCTCCTGACAAACTACAACTTCACATGAGAGGTTTGGCCTAGAGCCGTATCCAAAACCAGACAGAGCTAGAACAGTGACACTGTATTTAGCTGTTCTCAGCTTGTTCAAAAGTATGTGAGATATAGCAATAAAGTCTAAACAATGAGGTACTTGGCTTAGCTGCATAACTGTAAATATAACGTCTCAATTGAAACCTTCCACATAATTTGATTTTTCTCTTCAATTTGCACTTTATAAATAGTGTGGAATTGTACAGCTTCCCAAGAGTCAACAACAAACTGAAACCATTACATGGACAATGTCCTCTAGATTCCAGAGCTTGAGTGTTACAGGCTATTTCCATTCTCATGGTGCCAGCTGCTGGAGGATGAATGATGCACTTTGCCTGTGGCTTGGTGGATCTTTTCTGGTAGCAAAGTGTAGGGAAAACCAATATTGATTCAGAGATGATTATTAGTAAAATTGTAATATTAAATTCTTCTAATATTTTATGAATTTGAAAGGGTATCTGTGATTATTTTTATACCAATGATGACTGAAGATCTTAACTATGTATTTATGGGTTTTAGGTTTTAGGGGAAGTAATTTTGTGCTAGGAAATGCTTTGGATAAATAAAGGAATTACTCATCCTTTGCTTTGTTAATTAAGGATTAGTTTCAAGTATTTGAAGATACATTAACTGTAAAACACAGTTAAAAAATACTTTTTAAAGATTCAAAACAAGAATTTACAAATAATTTTTTAACAATACTTCCTTTTATGCCACAAGTTGGAAAGTGTATCAAAGCTTTGTGTTTTGTAGGAATCTAATTATATTTTTGAAGTAGTTCACATATGTATTGTGTAAAACTAGTGTGTAAAAGCATTACACATTGCATTTACTAATGTGTAAAAGCAACTGTAAGTGAAAAATCAACTGAGGAAGATTTAGACCACCATTGCATGTCACTGGATAGAGCAAGTCCTATCTCAGAAGGCTGAAAGGACTTCATTTTCAAGAAAATACATCATATGGCAGAGCCAAGTCTTACAAAGATTTTAGATTTTAAAAGAAAACAAGACTATTCTCTTCAGAGACAAAGGGGGCAAAAAAAAGGCATATTAGTTGCAGAGGTGAACACAGCTTTGGTTTAGTGCCGGATGATGGAAACACATCAAGATTGTATTAGGTGTGGACAAAGATAATAACACTGTAGACAGTAAAAGTCCATACTTTTGACCTAATGGACTCCTCCTTTGGTGAAGTTATAAATAAAATGAGATTATAAACCTAGTAGCCAAAGATATCATTTGTTCCTGTTCTCAGGTTTACTGCAATTTTCATAGCATTTCCATTGGCTTACATAAATGAAGAAATAACCAGAGAAATGAAAAAGAATGGTTACATGAAAACACTGGGAATACTGATTTTCTTTTCATGAATGTTTCTGTACTGTGATGACAAGGCCGCACTGCCCTGTGAAAGACAGAGGGGCAAAGCATTGACAAGAAAGTAGATTTAAGTTCCTCCTAGGATATTGATTTACTGTTAAAATAGTAAGAGAACAGAGAATATTAGCTAGACTTTTTATGTAAGACTAATGAGACATATTTCCATTATTATTATTGACAACTCCCTGAACGTCTTGTTTTTATAAAACCACTTTTCAGACTTTGTAAGATTTAAAATTTCTATCCATTGATCATCTATAACCATGCAGGTTGTTACATAGGTTTGATTGATTCTCAGATGGAACTGCTGATTCACCTATAGACTACCTTGGTTACTTACATTATAGTAGCATAAATCTTGCTGTTACTGGAAGAGGTAGAGAAGAGTTTAGACCACATTCAGTGTTACAGTCTGTTAAATTTCCATAAAAGGGATAAACAAGAGGAATTTATATGAAATGTCCACTGCTTTTGTTTTTGCACTCCTCCTAACTTTTGTTCTCCTATTTTATCAATTAAACAGTCATGGTTAATAAACACAACTGTTTTCCTTGTCTTTAATAATTTTGTCCCCTAGGTGTTGGCAAGCGAGCTTATATGACTAGGAGAGAAGGGCTGGATTCCCTGAGCTGGCATTAAGAGAAACAATTACTAAATGTTTGCCTCTCTTTTTTTACTTCTGCACATTATAAATTGCAGAGGGGAGTTTTGTTTATTTGCTTGGATATAATAACTTGCTACTCAACAAATCAGAGCATGTTTCTTCAACCCACAGAGAATCTGGCATTGCTTTTCAAACTACAGTGTTTACTTTACTATCCATGGACCCTCATGCTTCTATTGCCATCTCCTCCTATGCCCCTTATCACTTTGTGTCTCATCTCTTGTGCTTTTCCCCATGCACTACTATTTGAGAGAGATTTTAGTACAAATGCTATGTGCATTATGCTGTGGGCTTATGCTGGATCAGGGAAGATTGAAGAAATATGCCTTAGACTTGGAATGAAAAGTAAATTAGTTCTGTCATGATTCTTATTACCCATGGACTTTCATTCCTTGTCTTGACTGGTCACTGAAAGAGACTTTGTCAGGTCATCCATGAACTTCAATCGGATTGTCTGTGTAACTAGCAGTGTGAGCAGAAAGGTGAAGATTTGATATTTAACAAGCCACCAAACTTAAAAAATGTCCCCAACAACCTAGATACGGATAGAGTTTCTCCAGAGATTTCATCAGGCCAAACCTTAGATACCTTGGGGTGATCAAGTACCTTCTTCCTTACCAAACACAAATATAACTTCTGCCTGACATGAAGAGATAATCTGCCAATTATCTAAATGTCCCAGCCATAGCAATTATATTAAGGTCATCATAATTACAGCATGTCATGTGTCTAATCAAAAATTAATCAAATGATATCTTAAAGTAAAATAATTAATGAAAAAATTATTCTACCCACTGAATCTCTGAACAGTGTCATGCTGAATATTAATTACACAAGATGTTTTCTTGTTATTTGCTGAGGACAACTGCTGTGACTCCCATCCACTAATGTTCCATGAATGTCAATTTGATACTGACAGATGAGTGTTTCCTGTCCATGTACTTGTCATCTAGAGTAAGGCACTGCACGTCTTGGTACACTGAAATCTCAACTCCTCATTGCAAGCACATGTTAGAAGGACTGTTCAAAAAACCAGTGGCCAGCCAAATCAAGGAAATTTTCATTAAAAACAAGCTTTGTGCTTAGATAGTGAATGTTACACTAATCTAAGAGAGATGTCTGGCAATCCAGTCTTATTTACTTAGGATAGGAGGAGAAAGTAAATTTGCTCAAAATTACATATTCCATTTCAGATTGTGACTGAATTCCCTCATAATTCTTTACCCTAGCACTGGCATGCACAGAGTAGATAAAATTTGCCTAAAAATTAAATGGTTCCTTTTAATATTTATTTTGTTTATAAAATTAAAAGTTTAATTCACTTGAGACAGAAGTTCATTATCAATATTGTATCTACACAAACATAATTATATCTGTGTTGAGAGGTTTGAACGTAGCATATAAATTGTACTGTGCATCTTATTTCAAATCTTTAAAGCATAGCTGTACTGTTTAGAGCTGTGCTGTGTAGTTATTAGTATCCATAAGTAACTTGCCTTCCATATTCAAATGTCTACCAGTAGACATACATAATTTTGAGTAGTTTAAAATTATTTAATTACTGGTTAATTAATTACAATATTTAATTACTTGTTAATTAATTATTAAATTACTGTATTGTACTATACAAAAAAGTGTTGTTCAAGAGAGGTATTTCTAGCCTTGACTAAAGGTCTTTTAAGGATAATCTGAAACATCTTTTTACACTTTTTTCTTTCTCTGACTTTGTAAGTCTTGATGCCAACAATAGAACATTGGAGGATGAGGTCTTTACCCTCTGGTATGGATAACAGAGAATATGAGAGAAGAAATTGAAATAAGAGAAAATGGTGACATGGTACATGGATACATGCGCTGTATGAAATTAGAGCTGCTATATGCTGTTCCAGACACTTGTTATGAATGGACCTGGAGAGAGAGCCAAAAATAGCTGCTTACATGGAATTGTTGATTATGTCCTTGTGGAGGGTTGTTTATCACCAGTTCAAAGATCACAGATATCTCTAGTCAGAAATCCAGAAAAATGTTTACGTGAACAATTTGGTAAGAAACTGTAAGAGTCACTACAACAAACATATGGATTTATATATGAGATAATTATCTTATATTGCAGTTACTGTCAGTGGAGAAAAATCAGTATTTTGGAGCATGACTCGTCTCCAGGTTGACATCTAAAACAAGTCAGCTGAAATGTATTTCTATTGATCTCTCGATGACAATGGTAGATCAGCAGAAGATATCCACCTTGCAAATGTTTAAGGTTAGGTGAAGTGAATCCACACCTACATTAGGAATATTCTGACCTGTGTCTTCGTGTCCTACTTTCAGGCAAAACAATGGAGCAGCTAATGCAGCACAGTGGAAAGCAAAGCTGACGTTTCTGGCACATTTACACAGTTAGGCTTCAGATGGAAACAGTGCTAAAAGACCTTGCCATGGGCAAGAAAACAAGTAGTCATCCTTATTATTGCAAGTCTATTTTAAAGTATTTTACCACTAAATTCAAAATGTTGAGGCAAGCTATCAACCACATGGTAGTTTCTTATTTCATGTAGTTCCACATTTCATTCATTCCTCTCCTGTTTTGCATGGAAATTATGGAGAAAGCTACAACCAGCATCTGAATTGCCAGCTTAATTTTCCCTCTATCTGCAGCTTTGTAAACTCACAAAGATATTGCAGAAAACCGTCGCTTTTGGGCACTGTGTTGCAAAGCAGGTGACCTGGAGTTATATACCACCATACCAAAAGAAAATAATGTTACTTTGCTGGCAATCTAGATGCATGAATGAACCTGGCTGCCAGAAGGGAAGTAATGAGCATGGCTAAATGCATTTGCTAAATGCATTCTCATTTCTTGCCCCCAGTATTGGTTAGGGCTACCCCAGCCCCTTACAAGTCTTGTTCAGTACTCGGCATTAATGTCATGTGCCTTTAACAGGCAGCTTTTGGTCAGTACCTGTTACCCTATTATATTTTTTCCAAACAACCTCATGAAACATGAATGAAATGTTAAGCTATTGTTAACTTTAGGAAAAAAAATCATTAAAATTATATACAAGTTAAACCATAGTGTTGCCAAAATCTGGGTGATGGTCTTGAAGTTTCCGATATACACAGCCACAAATACACTTGCATCCTCTCTTTCTCTCTTATGCTCTCTAATTTTTCATTTTCTCTCAGCTGAATCAGTGTCAGTTTTTCACATCTATATTAGAGATTTTGCCAAAAATACACTGGAGAGTCTCAGACCACTTTAGAAGGCTCTAATCCTATAATGACAATATTCATTAAAGAATATGATGTGTCTGCATTGGTATGATAATGATTTTGCCCATAGGCAATCTCTCAGGACACAAGCTACTCCCTGACACTATCCCTGTAGCAGTTACCTCTCACACTGTGTTAAAAGAACCCTGATTCCCATCCTAACAATATAATTTAGTGTGAGATCTAATTGTGCATGTCATGAGCTTCCGGCTGCCAAGATCACTGTATACACACACGTACATACCAAAAAGTAGTTATTTCTCTGATTTGCATTCATCTCTCCAAAGGATCCTTTGATCTGTGCATATAACCTCCTCTTCACCCCCTCCTGTTCCTCCAACCTGCTTTCATTTATTACTACCCAGTGCTGCAGTTTTCTGGTGAAGCTTGTCAAGGGAACACTGATATGAGCATACATTATTATTTATCTTAGACAGGAGTGTGATTCTCTCTCCCTCAGATATATTCTTTGCTTGCAAATGCAAGTACTGCTGCCCTCTTAAAGACAGGTTTTGAATTTGACTTTCATTGTTTTAGCTTCCACTTAAAGCAATTTGTCAATGTTAGTCTAGAGCAAAATGATTCACACACAGGGAAGATGGCCTACTCAGCATGACGGGAGGAAAACAGTAAGAGCTCTAACACTTGGACCAGTCTCTCTTAATCATAACCAATATCAGGTGTGACTTCTCAGCAGCACACTCCATCTGTCACATCAAAAGAGAAGGCAGCACTATAGAAAAAGATTGCAAAGCATACCATTTAACTCACTTCTAAATATTGGTAATATTCAGCATTCAGCTGAGCAGTTTATTCTGCTCTAGAAATAATATGCTGTCTTGAAGTAAGCCACACAGTTGTGATCTCCACTCTGTTAATACCACATTTCTGTATTTGGAAATAAAATCATTAAATAAATATTCAGTGAAGCTAGAGAATTCATGCTGATGCAACATGTGTTAGCTTGCTTTCTGTGTAACAGCTTCCTACTCCATAGCAATGCAATTTTGCATTGTTGAGACTGCCTTTTAAAAAGGATGCATTGATACAAAATTCAGCAAATTATTTAGTCGTAGCTTCCCATTGGATTCTGCTTTACTATGAGATGGAAGCCTAAACGTTTTCTTGGATGTGGGCTCAAATCTTATCTCAAGACATTTCCCTAGTGGAAACAATTTTCTTAACAGAGTAGAGGTGAGTCATCTGGTCTTTGTGTCATAGGTCTCTGCAAATGAGGTGAGTAGATGTTACAGTGCTCAATCACATGAAACCACAGCTGCTTCATCTGTAACCACATGGGGACAAATCAATACCATTAGTTTCAGTATTATTACTACCCTATGCTTTAGTTTTGAAGAACTATCCTGTTGACATATTTGACCCTAAATCCTTACCTAGAACACACAAGGGTGATGAATTATGGACAATAACAAAACAATAGTAAATTTTTATTTTTTTCTTTCCATAGGAGTTGTCTAAATTGCAACTTGCACTGCCCAGTTCACTGAAGGAAGTGAGTATAGCCCCCTATGTGTTTTTTCTACCTATACTTCTGGGGCCTGGGAACATATGAGTTGCAGTTGTGGGGCACAAGTGGCGTGCATTGCATGGATAGACTTTCTTTCACTTCTTTTAGCTTTCCTTTCTACTAGTCAGAACTAATAGGATTAAGCTAGAACAGGATGTGCTGCAATTTTTATATACCCACAGCAAATTATCATCTCAGGAGAGGAAGCAGCAGAAATCTAACAACAGCGGGGTATCTGAGGCACAATACCTACAAAAGATGTTACTGAGATGACAGGGTTCAAATAGCACTCCTTGTGCAAGATTCCTCTTGATAATTTTAATTCCTCATTTCAGGCAGAGCTTAAGATCGAGTGCTGTCTTCCAGCCCAAGACTTTTTTCACTTATGTTGCTGTCAACCTAACTGCCTAAACGTATGTGAACAGCCGTGTGGGGGCTGGCAAAGGAAGCTCATTTACATCCGTACAGGCACACACGCAGTCTCATTTAGATATCAGGCACTGGGCAGCCCTTCCCCTCTTTATATGAAGAAAACATTCTGCACAAAGATTCATTTAAAGCCAGTCTGGTAGTCTTGTGTGTTATTTTCTAATTAGGACATAGCACTTCAGCAACAGACCTGACTGAGCGCGTGCACTGCTCATTGTATCCAGCAATAGGATGTAGATGGATCATTTGCAGAGTGACACATCTGCTGCTTCCTCTACCCTTAGCCTCCAGTGAGACCTTTGACCAATTAAACCCAACTTTAGAAAATTATCTCGTTCCAGGACTGTTTCGTGTTTGGCCTCTTACCCATGTCATTGCATTTGAGTAGGTGTTGCATCAGTCTGGTCCTAACCACTGCCTGGAGTTCATCAGATCGCAGCAAATGCTCACAGAAATACAGGGGTTGAAAGGGATCTTTTTCCTTTCTGTATCAACCGTGATTTCCATCACACAGTGTTTGATAACAGCTTATTTTACAAGACAACATACTGACGGGGAGCATTGCCCCCACCGCAAGCACAAACCCCACGTCGTCAAAGTCCCCGCATAGACGTGTCGAATATCCTGAAGCAAGCCTCATCCATTGCAATACCGTGGAAACGCAGACCCACTGCTTCGCCGCAGCAGCGAACCCCAGCTGAGGGAGAAACGACAGCCCCATTCCCGTCCACGTCCCCCCCCACCCCGTTATCGCCTCCCGCCCGTACGCGCGGCTGCTGCTGCTGAAGCTCGTTCCCCGCACCTCCCACCCCCGGACACTTTGCACCCCGCGACGCTTCCACAGCGGCGTCTCCAGGTGCGGAGGTGTCTGTGTGATCATCCCCGACCCCGCCAGCTCCCGCCCCGCGGCAGCAGGTGAAAGC
>VZRI01013788.1:310035-437777 GCA_013397515.1 Upupa epops | reverse complement strand
TGTTGTCCCACGCTGTGGAGCTCGGGGCGTGAGAGATAGCCGCGGCTGGTGTCCGGCGCCCGCCAGCCCCGAGGCGGACCGCAGCCAAGCAGCAGCAGGAGCGGATTTCAGCACCGCGGTCAGCGGGAGCGCTCCTTTCCCAGCCCCTAATCTGCACTCCGGAGAGCCTGTCCCCAGCCCATCATAGAGTGGATCTGCTGGGGTACGGGCTCGGCGTTCCTACTCCTGGTTCTTTTTAGGTTATTAGTATCATTATTGTAGGGGTACGAGAGGAGGAAGGTTGGCAGGGTTTGCTGCTTGTATGTGCGAGGAGAAGCAGGATTTTTAGGAACGGGATTTCAGCTGCAACAGCCGCCTCTTCAGCTGTAGAGGGGATAATAAATCCTCTCGCTGCTTTGCCAGCAAAACGTGCGCCTCATTCAGAAATGCAGCGGGTGAGGAGTGACCCAGTACCTACATGAAGTTCTGCTGCCAGTTTTAATCTGATAGTCTTGACTTAGATTTCTGGGGTAAATCTTGGGTTTCTTCTAAGCCATGAACAACTGCTTATTTCTCAGTTTTTCTCTCTCCTGATCAGACATAAGCATATATGGTCTTAGGAAGGAAATAGAATTAGTTAATTTGTCAGTTAATAAAGTTGAAGAGTTTCTTTGTTTTATCATTTCTGGCAAGCATAGCTGCTCCTGAAGTATTTAAATGGCTCTTACACCCTGCTTTTCATTTCATTGAAGTTGTAGTAAGAACAACATTAAATGTGCAGGTACCGGTTCTTTGCTTGCAGGTATACTAGCTTTTTAAGATAAAAATAATGCGTATTGTCATACTGCATAATTATTAAAAGTAGTAATTTAACTGTGTCTCTTTTAATGGTGAAGCAGTGTATGGACATATATGCCCCCTCCCCTCCACCCCCCCAATAAGAAGTGTTATGAAAAAAAATTTTCACATAAATGCATCAGAAAATGAGCATTACATTTTTTTGGTTGCTGTTGTCAGGAGAAATGGTTTGCCTCACTTATTGGTATTTATTGCCATGGAATATTAGGCTGCACTTCATAAAATCTCTCTCTTGTATATCTATAGTTAGAAAGCTCATGCTGTTATGGCTTCTATTCATATGTGCAAGAGATTATTGACTGAAAGATAGGGAGCATTTTATGATCTGTTTTAATGAAAGCCTTAAGCTGCTTTTAGATTGGTCTTTTACAACACACATTAAAAGATCATCTGTACTAAATTAGCATATAGCCTCTGTTTGACATAATTCTCTATTAACAGTAGACTTAACTCTAGTTCTGATATACTTCCTTTTTTCTAACCTGCTAAAAGAAACTGGGTTTGTATCCTGCCAGTAAGCTGTTTACTAAGTTTTACTTGTTTCATGAAGTTACTGGGAATGATTGCAATCAAAATTTGTTTGTTTTGATCTAATAATGAGAAAAGGAGAGAAAAATAGGTTTATATGCTTTTACTTTGTTTCCTGGGCAATCCTGGAAAATAATTGTGTCAGAAAAGGCAGCAGAAAAGGTGGTCAGGAGGTGAATTCAATCTTTGCAAATTGGTTGCAGCTCTGATTGAGTGCAAGAGCTGTGCTTCCTCTAAGGCACACAAGCTGGTCTAGTTGGAATCCACTGAAGGTGTCGCAACAATCCAGTAACATGCCAAGCTCCAATTTTTAAGGTTCCATCTGATGCAAGTAGAAAATTTGGTCTTAAACAGGCTATGGCTTGTTATCTTTTATGTATAGCATAAACTTATGAATTATTGACAGTAATTTTGCAGCTTTGGTTTTCATGGAATCACAAAATGCATTCCACTTGCTGCTAGTCCTGGGTCACAAGTAATATCTCGAATGTCAATATTTTTTTGCAATGAGTGTTGTGTAAACTGCTTGGCTCTTTGGTTCTGTAGATCAATTTGTATGAGGCATGTTTCTAGGGAATACTAAAAAACACTGTCCGCAGACATTAACAAAATCTCCCTTGGTATCAGTTGGTGATAATAGATTTTAGTGAAAACATTATTCTATATTTAGTTGAGCTAATGCTACAACACAAAGAATGGATTCTGTGACATGCTTAAATAGTGCCTTGCAATGGAAAAGTAAAGCATGTCCTATAGCAATCTGATTTCCACCAGAAAGACAATTCTGCTATACTGTGTAGCTACTGTGTTACAGTAGCTACAAAGGTATTCACACAAAAAGTGCAAAACATATTTGTAATAATGCATCCAGGGTTATTTAAAAAGGTACCATTATACTAAGCTGATTTAGGTGCTGATTCCAATTAAGCATGACAGCAGTGTAAACAGAAAACTAAACCAGTAGTGCTGCTCATAGATCCATATACTGTGTACTGAAATCAAATATACTTGGGTTTGCATCTCTGAAAACAGAATTAGGTTCTTCTGCTGAGTGCAGCAGGTCAAGTAATCAACCTATATAGAGCTTGCTGTTTGATGAAGACCTTAGTCTGTAGAGACTGATTACAGGTCAGTATGAACCTTTATCTTACGCTGTGCATTGCAGGACAGAGTGCATGACAGTGCAGGTTATACCTATTTTTTAGTATGTATGATCTTGAAATACTAACCTAATATCTCTCAAGATTACGAGGAAGCACTGTTTCATTGTATAAGAAGAATGGCAGGTGGTAGCAAAAACACAATGTAATGCATTAGACTAACTTGTAATAAGAGTTGTCCAGATTACTCAATTATTTAATCTAATCTTCTTTCAAAACTTTTGTGAACAGAATTAAAATATATGATGAATTAAATACCCAGCCACAGGAAATAGGATGACAAAGTAAACTAGACTAGAGAAAGACTCAGTTAACAATAACCCACCATCTGCCTTATGTTAAAAATCTCTTTTTAAGAGAGCATTGATGCAGAATTTGCTTTCAAGATAAGCAAGCTTTGGTCTTGGAAGGTTTGATCAGGTCATCTAAGTCATAATTTCTTGAACCAGGCCTTACTCTAGCTTGCTAAGGACTTCTATTCATTTTATTAGTCTGTGAATCTGTAGAGATGCACTGACCACCTTAAGTGAGTGTGGACCAATATTTCACTCATAGCCTGTTGAGAGAGAAAGCATGCAGATCTTAGTTTTGGTCTCTTGATGGATCCATTCACCAAGCTTGCCAGCTGGATCAGGTAAAATTAATGGCAGGAAACTTTATCTTCTTGGGGCAGCGCTGTAATGACATGAGGATTACATGTATCAATACTGAAATTTCTTTGACAACAAACTAATGCTTCTTTGGGTTGAATTTCTAGGTTTAGAAACACATACTGCAATTATGCTAGATTGGTTCTCAGTTAATTGTAACAGAAGTCTACAAGGTGATTATATTAAGTTCTGCTGAGCAGAAACTACTATTTCAGCTTTGTTGTCGGCAATGACTTGAGTCAACCGTGTTTTCTAATGAACTGTTGTGGAAGACTACTCTATAAAATGCACAGGCTCTGTCACAAATAATAAGAAAACCTGGGGATGGTACTTCTAGTTCATGATCAGATCCATTTCAGTAACCTCACACTAATGAGTGAATAGTTCTGGCTTTAAAATGTATTTAGGGTGAATGTGAAGGAGCTATTGATTTTAAAAATGTGTTAGAATTCTGTTTCATTACACTAACATAATCTAAATGAAGCTGGTACTTATAATTCTCTTCTTTAGAAAGCCTTGAGTGGCCATGAGTGGTAGTTTTAACTAAAATAGACATTCGTACCTTTTATTAGTAGACTTATGGATAATCAGAGCATAGTAATCTGTTCTGTTGAGGACAATGAGTTTCATAATTCAGTTTGTGGTTTCACATTTTTGAGGAAATATTTTAGTGAGAAAAGAGATTCTTGTCATGTTTTTACATGTGGAAATTGTTACTATTCGTAATTTTGAAAGAATGTCTTCTATGAAAGGTTCAGTAGATCTGTTAGGAAATCAGTGAGGTTTGTGATCTTGGAATCGCTGACTAATTTCATTTTTCACATTGTGAGAAAGCTGAAACATAGAATCATTAGGGATTGGAAGGGTCCTTGAAAGATCACCTAGTCACCTAGACCCTCCTGCCACAGCCGGATCTCCTAGACCAAGTCACACAGAAACACATCCAGGCGGGTCTTGAATGTCTCCAGATAAGGAGACTCCACAACCCCCCAGGGCAGCCTGTTCCAATGCTCTGTTACCCTCACTGTGAAGAAGTTCCTTCTGATATTTATATGGAACCTCCTCTGTTCCAGCTTGCACCCATTGTCCCTTGTCCTATTACCAGATGACCTTGAGAAGAGCCTGGCTGACACCCACCTCTCACATACTTATAGACATTAATGAGGTCACCCCTCAGCCTCTCCTCATAAGGGAGGTGCTCTACTTCATCATCTTCATTGCTATATGCTGGACACTCTCCAGCAGCTCTGTGTCCTTCTTGAACTGAGGGGCCCAAAACTGGATACAATACTTAAGACGCAGTCTCACTAATGCAGAGCAGAGGGGGAGAAGAAGTTCTCTTGATCTGCTAACCACCCCCCTTCTGATCCCCTCCAGGATGCTGTTGGCCCTCTTGACCACAAGAGCACATTGCTGGCTCATAGTCATCTTGCTGTCTACTAGGACTCCCAGGTCCCTTTCTCCTATGGTGCTCTCCAACAGGTCAGTCCCCAACCTAGACTGGTACCTGGGGTTGTTCTTGCCCAGATGGAAGACTCTACACTTAAATATCTTATACTGCAAAGGCTAGTTGCAGTTCCTCCAGAAAGTGAAGCAGGAGTCTCACTGAATAACCATGAATTGGGCCCTTGGGGGAATGTGCCTCTCTAAAAGGAAGCTAATGAGATAACAGTGGGTGGCTGTGTTTGGTGGTGGCCCCCCTCCTTGGAAATGATATGGGGACTAGGAGTAGTAGGACCCTTACTCAGTAAACCACAATCATTGTCCTGTAAGTTTTTGAGCATGGATTTGGATTAAGTACTTGGAGGACTTAATAGGATCTGGTCAGAAATCCTCAGTGTTCTTTCCTGGAGCAGTATTATTGGAAAAAAACCCAACCAACCAACAAAAACCAGACCAAATTTTAAAACTGAACTTGGTTTCCCTTTATACCAGTTATTGATTTCCCTGAATATATGCTAAATATTTTGTGAAGATACTCCATATTTACATGCACATTATGCAGAGCAGAATTTAGGTACAGTAATCACAAAGTTAGCAAATTAATTCAGCGCTTTCTCACATCTGGAAAGAAAAGGCTTATGTGAGACTATATGGTACATTAGTGCCAGGGCATAAGTATGGCAGAGCACTTAAGTGCCTTTGGGACCAATGGCTCATCTCTTAATTCACATGAGTACACGTAGTGAAATCAATGTTCTGCAGTATCCAGTTTCAGCGTTGACATATCAGGCAACAGGCCCATAAAACAGGACGTAAAGTGCCTTTTTGAAAAAGATACCACTTATGTACTTAATTCCAATTCACTGTGGCTGTGGATATTTTGAGACAGAGCTTTTTTCTTTTTTTCCTACTGAAAAGGATAAATTCAGCAAAAATGAATTTGCAGTTGTGTCTATTTTCAGCAGACTGATTACTAGAAAAGGAAAAGAATGCTTGCAGAGTCACATACATGCATGTGCACACTTGCTTGCTCTCACCCAAGCGCACACAGAAAAATGCGTTTCTATACACCTGCATACATTCATACATGGTTTTTTTAATGAATTTTTTTGTTTGGTCAAAGTCCTGAACCATTTCTTTAAGAGCAAATCAAAATATTTTTCCAAATTTTTACAGTTGTTGTGTTCTGTACATACTTAGCTTTGAATGTTGACATGCCATGAGTACTGCTCCTCTGCTGGCCTGACCTTTTGATTATTTGACCTAGCTAGGAAAGTGCAGAGCCTTTGCTATGAGGTCTGTGACCTTGTACCCTATAATGTGGTGTTGCCATTCCTGGTAATAAAGCTGTGAGCTTTGTATCGAGTTTGCAAGGCCTCATGATGGGGATTGTCAGAACTGCTCTGCCCAAACTTTCCCTGACCTGACTGTTTCACTTGGTTTAGTTTTGACAGCAGTTTCTCTAATTGATCAAGCATCTATATCTCTTTAATCTTGTTTATCTTTGCATGATACAACTCTAGGTTATAGAGATAGCAGTAACAAAGCTTAGTAACACAGGCACTGCAAATGGAATGCAGTGCAGAAGAGTGCAGGTGTAGGATATTAAGAGATGTGGCACCGACATGGCCCTGAAGGTCCCATGCTGTGAAAATCTAAGTAATAAGTATAAATGTAGGAACTTGAGGCAACTGGTTTTAGGGGTCAAGAAACCTATAAAAAAATATAACAAAGAGCATCTAACACATGTATGTAGTACCACTTATAGTAAATTCAGGTGTAATCTGTAGCTGCAAACCAACTGAAGAAAAAGAAAGGTATAAATGCATATTAGCAAATAAATATGTACATGTCCCTAAGAGGAAGGAAGAGAAAGAATCCATCAACACAAATATCATATTATTATCCCAGTGAAGTTGTCTTGATTTCAAATGCTGACAATTCCTCATAACACCCTATCTGTTACCAAGACTACTGTGAAATCACTGACCTTAGGACATGATAAAGCCAAGGTGTAGTAACAAAGCTAGTGAAGGACTTGAAGGGCAGGTCTTATGAGGAGTGGCTGAGGAAACTGAGGTCGTTTAGCCTGCAGAAAAGGAATTTGAGGGGAGACCTTACCGTTCTTTGCAATTACCTGAAAAGAGGTGGTATGGTGGGGGGTTTAGTCTCTTCTCCCAAGTCCCAAGTGATAGGATAAGAGCATTAGGAAAAAACTTTTTACTGAAAGTGGTCAGGTATTAGAACAAGCTGTTCAGGGAAGTGGTGGAGTTGCTGTCCTTGGAAGTTTTCAAAAACCATGTAGATGTGGTCCTAGGAAACATGGTTTAGTGGGTACGGTGGCATTGGGTTTGACAGCTGGACATGGTGATCATGTAGGTCTCTTCCAACCTTAATGATTCTATGAGTGTAATACCACAGAAATGTTAATTTACTGTTGCTATTATTGTGACTTTATTATTTCTTGGTTTTCTATAAAATATCTAGACTCATGGTGCTTATGGAATCAGATTGTTAATATTTTCATTATGGTAACAGCAAAATTTCAGCTTTACTTATAAGTTGTGCTTTATCTTTGCTCATGAGCAAGACTTTGAATATAACAGGGCTGAGAACTTCTAGCTGAAATAGCCTGTGAGAAGCTATACTGTAGCATGCCCAATTATACCGTAGCATGCCCAATGAAAGATTGCTATGTCTAGCAGCCCAGTTTTGCCTTAAGAGGAAGGTGTGGTGTGGCAGAAGTTTCTGATCAGGCTTTGTGTTTTGGTGTGTCCTGAATGATGGAAGCAGTCACAGCCTGCAAGTCCCTCTACTATGAGCATTGCTATATGTGGGAAAGTATATTCCCAGGTTAATTCCTCTGTCAGTTCCAAAATTTTCAATATGTATGTGCTACTAAACCTCTTCCAGGATTCATGTTTTTAACTTTCCAGGTTTGCCTGGTTTGCCTCACAAATGGACTTTTTGAAGTATGCTCTGTTGTCCAGCTAATGGTGAAATCATATTTTAGCCACTCTTTATTTAACTGCATTTTACTCATAATAATTTTTGGTCTAACTTGCTGAGGCTGAATGGTAATTTGTGTTTGCTAAAACTGTATAGCCTATCTTAGGTTTAATTGATGTACTACTCTACTGACAATAAGGGTTAACTGGAGGGTACAAATGCAAGGCATATTGCCTCCAGACAGCTTTTGTTTTCATTTGCACTTCCAACACTCTTTGAAACATTTTTATTTCCCTCCAGATATGCTGACTCCTCTTGATAAGTTTTTTTCCCCTGTAAGATAGTAGGTGAAACAGGGATAAAGCAATAGATTTTGTATCTTTTAAAGTCACAGCCAGAGGAAAATTCCTGTCGCCTGCACCAGAAGGGGAAAACTTCAGTGATCACAGAAGATGGTCTCTTATAGTAGTGTTTGTTCTACACCTAGAAAAGAGCAGTGCTCAGCATTTCCCTTACTATCTTTCTTATCAAGGCTCTTGAGAGTTGGAGCCATGCTCATCAATGCTACTTAACATTTGAGGACATGCTGAAAGATTTAATTTTTTTCCCTTCTTCTGAGACAACTCCTACATCGCTCTTACACAGACAAGACAGAACTGCAAATTCTGTTCTGCAGGATGTGAGTCCATTTCTATATCAATGGCATAAAAAGAGGCAGGCAATCAATCTCCTAGCTGTAGGAACATTGGCATTATTGGAGAGGATTTATCAATGGTTTGCATGTGTGTACTGGCCTGTCTCTCACAGTGACTCTGGGTTGCTGTCCAAGAGATGAATCGTTATACAAGAGATTGTAAAGACAGAGCCTGTCCCAAAGTCTTAAGTTGCTTTCTAGGTCTGAAAAAATTTTGTGTGGGACAAAGAGAGTCCTTCAGAAAGGTGAGTTAGACAAATTAAAAAAACATATGGAGCTCAGACCACAAAAGTTAATTACCAGTGTTTAGTAAGACATTTTACTGAAAATAAGAAATTATTTGTAACAGCATTAAACATTGTAATTCAAATTGCATTTGAGTTAAATTTATCATTGAAACCAATCAGTCAAGTTTTACCATTTTTTCTATATAAAATAGCTCTACAATTTCTACCTTTTCCCCTCCAGTTTTCAGCTTGCTAACATAAAAATCTCAAGCTGTGTAATACACCAAGATATCTGTAACTATAAAGAGACATCTGTGCTATTATAGTGCTAGGTTAGAGCGTTGAGTTTAAAAAAAACTACTGTGTCTATATTCACTTTGCATTTTACTTACTAATCAAGTGTAGCACAGCAGTTCTATTGGTGGATTCTGGTGACTGCAGTACTTACTGTATATCTAAAGTATACCACTCATTACAGAAAGCAGGAACATGCCTTATTATGAATCTAATTTGTCCAGATTAAAACAAATAATTAGACTTAAGAGAATGATCTCAGATTGTTCTTTCAGGCACACATCTTTAGACACTATTATCTTGGCCTTATGATGTTTACAAGAGTGTTTTCTCTCACTGGAAATCTCCTTTTCCTGTTGAATACAGTTGTTGTTTCTGGCTATAGAGTATGTGAGATTAAAAACAGGTAAAACTGAGATATTTATGTGTTTAAAAAGAAAACTGTGCTTTGGCATTACTGGCTTATTAATTAATCTTGATGGTTTAGTATCTATTTTAAAGAAAGTGAAGGTATTTGGGTATTGGGATGCTAACAACTTTCTGGCAGATTGCTTCAAAAAAAAAGTCAACTCTGAGACTGTTCAGGGAGTCAAGGCAGTGCAGAGAAATCTTGGGATTTCTCTACTAAGCAAAGGCCAACTGGGACAGTCAAAAGTGCCTGCAACATCTTTCACATAAAATTTACTATCTGTTATAGACTTTAATGTTTGCATATGTAGTATGAAACTAGCAGAAGAGAAGCTTGGCAGCATGTGCTATCTAACATTCTTTTGATTTACCCATCTGTTATAATGAGCAATTCTATTTTTCCCATATATTTGGACGATGTGGATATTTCACATGGATTTCTACTGACCTCTTTTGCATCATTCTTCTGTATGATGGATTTTTAAATTTTTTAGATTCAGGCCAGAAACTGTTTGATCTTATATGCTTCTGCAGGCAGCTAAGAAAATCAAGTGAACACATAGCTAGAACCATTAAGCAGAACAATTGGAACGGGCAGAACAGGAAGTTTCAGAGGGATTTTTCCGATTTTCCTTTCAGGAAAGATGATGATTGCAAAGCTGACAACTGGTGTCAGAGGTGGAATACAAGCAGTGAAGATGTTCAGATGTAGAAAGCATGTATTCTGAATCCTCTTGGAGCTTCCTCTTGCACTTTGGTAGATGAAATATTTCAGTCAGTGGAGGTACTAGAAGACAAACTGAGATTTTGAAGAAGAACATTGTTGTACAGAAGAAACTAAGTGAAAGAGGGAGTTCACAGTGGAAGAACAAGAAATCAAGATCAAGATAGGTCTTCTTGATAAAAAAAAATTCTAAAGAAAAGCAGCAGCAGCCTGTGAGGTGTTGCAATGAAGGAAAAGTCAGCCAGTAGGTAAAGAACAGGGACAGGATTAGTAATACAGAATTAGTAACATTCATCAGGAGCTGAAGCCTAAGAAGAAGAGTGGTGATCAATCACTACACTGTACAGACAGAAGAACTGAAAGTCAGAATCAACAAATCAAATTAATGTGAACTCTGTGACCAAAGGCAATAGGAATGATCTACGTGAAGGAAGGGTAGGCTGTCTTCCAGCAGCAAAGTAGATAAAAATCTGCTGCTAGAAGTTCTGATGTGAGTTTGAAAGTAACCATTGATTACTGTTAATTTTGCAATAAATAATGCAATAAAATTTTTAATTGACATAGAAGTAGGAATGCTTAGATGAGGAATAGTCGAAGACTTAGTGTCTTTTTTATTAGAAGGGCTAGCAAGAAACCACAATCTGAACATCTGTTTGCCTTAATGCCAAGGCAGAATGAACTATAATTCTTTGTAAATATGCTTTTGGGGAAGAGTTTTTTTGGTGAGGAACTACAATTATTTTAAAAGGTGATATCAGCACTGGGCAAATGTTACGAGTCAGTCATTAATACCTTTGCATTCTGAAGCAGAGTTCAGACAGAGTGACATGAGCAGAATAGAATGAGCACTTTAGGATCAAGTTTGCTAAACTTATAAAAAAGAAATCTCCAGGAATTCTATTTTTTGCATCCTTGTCCTAACTCCCATTTTCTGAATTTCTATGTTGGGATAGCTGAAGTGTAAAAGGCACCAAAGTAATTTTTTGTGCTACTGTACTTCAGTCCTTCAGAACTTCTGATGATTTCTCTGAAAGTCATAAAGGACCATGTCCTTTTTCTCTATTAGGTACACACCTTGACAAGGGAATCTTTGTCTTCTCTCTCATAAGAGTTGGAGACCAGCAATTTTTAAAGGTGATGTGTAGCTGAAGTGCTCCAATGATTCTATTGACTTATTTCTCAGAGTGTCTTATTGGTGCATAAGCCTTGTGGTCAGAACTGAAGTCTAAGGGGTAAAGAAGGAATATTTCCCCCCTTTGTCGGATTAAGAGCCAGTTTTAGGTTCCCCTGTAGTATCGATGGTGTCCCATTTGTTAGGGCCACCTCAGGCCATATCCATAGCATTCTGTGAGCCAGTCTGATTGTGGTTAGGGCCTTGTCCACAATCTACTAAAATCAGTGAAGTTTTTCACATGTGGTACTGTAAATGCATGTTACCTACTTAAGCTACTGGGGCTATGTGGACTTCTCAAAAAACAAATTCAAACTAGTAATCTTGAAAAATATTTTAACTTCTGCTGCCAGATGATAAAAATGAATTTTTGTGGGAGCAAAAATTATGTTGTTAGGCTTGTTAATCTATCATTCCTACAGGGATTTCTAATACTAAAATCTATTTTGGTTGTCCATCTTGAAAATTTGCCACAATGGACCAAGTATGCATTGCAAACACTGCAGGGAACTGTGGTTTTTGATGTTCTAATGGAAGCGAGCTTGCTGGTGTTTAGTGAGGAGCTGTAACACTGCTGTTTAAAAGTACTACAATACATGAGCAGGCGAGCTTTTCTCGGAGTTCCTTTAACTATTGCTTTATCAAGACTAAGGCAGCCATTCAAGTTTTTTGTGTCAGTCTGCGGTCAGTCAGGATTATCTCTGAAGTCGTCCTTGTGATTTACATTAGTATTATTTAGTGTAAAAGTTGGGCTAATAATTATTTTTTTCTTGCTTCTTTTACAAAATATAACTGGAATAAAAGAGCAATCTGGAATACTAAAATGGGTAGAAAATGAAGTATAAAGAATTCCAAGAGAATCGGAGTGGTTTTAATTCCATCAGAAACAAAGGAGTAGGAATGAAGGAAGAGGAACCAGCTGCAGCAAATACGTCTGTAGTTGGATTACTGTGTTATCTATGATCAGTTTTGGAATTGTGGTTACCCATGAAGGAATCATGAAAATAAATGCAACAAAGAGATGACTGTGGGAAGTACATGGCTACAAGAATTTGGTGACAATGAGAAGCGCTGATGTTTCCTTGGTTTTATTTTGCCATTCACACAACTCTCTAAATTGCTAGGTAAGACCAGCACTGAGGATTTTAGGAATGAAGCCAACTCCCAGAAAGCTTAATGACATCCCAGCCAACTTGACAAGTTTCGAAATTCAGCTGTCTTTAAAACTGTCCTCTACAGTTTATCTCTATTTTTTTTCCCCTGCTCTCAGTCATCTTCCCAATCAAAACCTGATAACAGCTGGACTTCTGTGACCTCTGTGGTCATCTAGGAAATGGTTTGGTTTTACCATTTTAAAAAGTACCCTTATGTTTACCATCACACTTAATAGTAGGAGGATCTCTAAGTGTACTGCAAATTGCAGGGTTCTGTGTTCTGTCTTCCTCCCATTGATTTCTTGCTTATGTATGTTATGAATTGCATCATGGCCTGCTGACATGAACCTGCTTTTGGCAGAGAATTCATTTCCCACTGATGCATAGCAATACTATATCACAGATAAGGTATTGTCCTTGATGTTCCTAACTGAAATGTCATTAGTAAATTGGGTCAACAGAATGTAATTACCTACACTGAAATCTCCTAGGGGCACTGGGTATAGCTGTGCAAATGACTGACTTTTTTTTATTTGCTTACAGAAAAAAAAAAAATTGGAGGCAAAATTCGTCTGAATAGCATAAAATGATTTCTTGTTCAATCTGAGTTGAAATGTGTTATTGGTTGTGAGCTGTTCTTCACAGCTTCTTATATAGTCAGTGATATTTTAATTCTCATATTTTAGCTAAACATCAGCACTGAAATTCCACATTGCCAACAACTCTTTTGAAGAAGAAATTCTGAGCTGATCAGAGTGAGCTCTCTGGGATCCCTACTCTTAGAACACACAGTTCCTTTTATACTGCAGTAGGTTTCTTAGAGCTCTCTTACAAGAGGTGACTAATGCAGCTTCAGTTACTTTTTATCTGTTAGGGAGCTAATCCTTGCCTATTTTTCTGCTCAGAGGGACAGCTGTCTTCCAGACTGGAGCTGAACTGGGCTGTTCTTTATAAAGGCACTTAAGATTCTCTATGTCATTCATGTAAAAATAAAATGAATCTTTATCATATAATCAAAGAATCATTATAGCTGGAAAGGGATCCCAGGGTAATCAAGTCCATGATGATTCCACCACCTCCCTGGGCAGCCTGTTCTGAGCCCAATCACTCTTTCAGTAAAGAGCTTCTTCCTAATATCCAATCTAAACCTCTCCTGATACAACTTCATGCCATTTTCCCTCGTCCTATCATTAGTAATTTGGGAGAAGAGACCAGCACCAAACTTGCTACAACCTGGTTAAACAGGACTTGCCCTTCATGAACTCATGTGGGCTGGACCTGATCCCCCTGTTGGCCTTCACTTGCTGCTTGATGACGCCAAAGATGATCTGTTGCATAATCTTCTCCAGTACCAAGGTCAGGCTGACAGGCCTGTAGTTCCCCGAATCCTTCCTTCTGCTTTTCTTGTAGATAGGTGTCACATGGAAAAGTTTCCAGTCATCCAGGACCTCCCCTGTTAACCAGGACTGCTGAAAAATGGTGGAGAGAGGTTTGGCAAGTTCCACCACCAGCTCCCTCTGCACTCTCAAGTGGATCTCATTCAACTCCATAGACTTATTTATGTCCAGTTGGGTCAGTAGGTCATGCACTACTATTTCCTGGATTATGAGGGGACTACACTGATCTCCTACCCTATCTTCCAGCTCAGGGGACTGAATATCATGAGGATAACTGGTCTGACTACTAAAGACTGAGGCCAAGAAGGCATTAAGTACCTCAGGCTTTTCCTCATCCTTGATAATGATGCTCCCCCAATAAAGGATGGAGACTCCCCCTGGTTCTTTTATGCTGTTAATATATTTATAAAAAATTTTTTATTATCATTTGCAGTGCTGGCCAGACTGGGTTCTAGCTGAGCATTTGCCCCCTAATTGTCTTTCTTCACAACCTAAGTCCCTATACTCTTCTTGATTATCCTGCCCCTTGTTCCAAAGGTGGTAGACTCTCCTCTTTTTCCTAAGTTGTAGCAGAAGCTCCCCTGTCAGCCAGGCTGGTCGTTTTCCACACCAATTTGTCTTTTGACACATGGGGACAGCCTGCTCCAGTGCCTTTAAGAGCTCCTTCTTGAAGAAAGTCCAGCCTTCTTGGTCCTTTTTCTCATCCAGAACTGCACGCTAAGGGACATTCTCCACAAGTGCTCTTTACTTGTCCAAGTTTTGAGAACTATATCATGTCATGGTCGCTAAGCCCAAGACGACCTCGGACCACCACAACACACATTGTTTGTAAGCAAGTCCAGCAAGGGCCTTCCCCACCTGGGTTTGCTTATCAGCAATGCCTCTTTTATAGGGGCATCATTAATAAGTATTTTGACTATCAAAAGAAAACATTTTTTATAAAGATATAGATTATTCAAACATGTACTCTAAAGCTATTCTTTGTGCCTGACACCAAGTTATGCAAGGTAGCGTTAAATCTGCATGCTTACATCTCCTCTTCACTGAGACAGGTGCTAGGTTGGCTGTCCAGGCAATGCTTTAGTGGCTGTTGGATCATAACAGGAATCTGCACAAAGAACTAAAAGGCCTCCTGATTTAAGCAGCTGAACAAAGAATGCAGAATTGTTATGGACTCGGGCATCTAAACTTTAACTTTTTTCTGTTTCTTACATGTTAAAGTCTGATTTTTTGATCTCTTTCTTGGCTTTTTCATCATATATAAAAGATGGCCACAGCAATTCTCAAATTTGATATTACTGGGTGATTTAATATATCAGAAAATGGATTGCATATATTTTCCTATACCAATATAAAAAGTGTACATGGCACTGCATGTGCTGAGTGATGGCACATCATTTTGAAGTTGGTGGGTGCATCCCGTTGGGGGCCTCTTGCTGTCCTAGGGTGAAATTGGAGCTCTCAGCTTGCTCCCTAAAGTGCCGGGACAGCTTGCATGACTGGAATGTGGTCATGGACAGCTATGTCCTTTTCAGGAGAGACAGATCAGCAAGGCAAGGTGGTAGAGTTGCTCTTTATGTGAGAGAGCAACTGGAATGCATTGAGTTCTGTCCAGGGATAGATAAAGACAGAGTTGATAGTTTGTGGGTGTGGATCAAGGGGCAGGCTGGCATGGGTGACACTGTTGTGAGTGTCTATTACAAGCCACCAGATCACAACAGCCTCACAGCTACAGGCCCTGGTTCTCATGGGGAATGTAACTGCCCTGATACTTGCTGAAAGGCCTACTCAGCCAGCCATCCCCAGTCCAGGAGGTTTCTCCAGTGCATTGGTGACAATTTCCTGATGTAAAAGGTGGAGAAGCCCACTAGGAGAGGAGTGCTGCTGGATCTCGTATTCACCAACAAGGAGGGTCTGGTTGAAGCAGTGAAGGTTGAGGGCAGCATTGGCTGCAGTGACCATGAGAGGGTGGAGTGCAGGGTCTAGTGTGGTANTGTCCAGTTCTGGACTCCTCAGTTCAAGAAGGACACAGAGCTGCTGGAGGGTGTCCAGCATAGAGCAATGAAGATGATGAAGGAAGTAGAACACCTCCCTTATGAGGAAAGGCTGAGGTAGCTGGGTCTCTTGAGCTTGGAGAAGATGAGGCTGAGAGGTGACCTCATTAATGTCTATAAATATGTGAGAGGTGAGTGTCAGGAGGATGGAGCCAGGCTCTTCTCAAGGTCATCTGGTGACAGGACAAGGGACAATGGGTGCAAGCTGGAACATAGAAGGTTCCATATAAATATCAGAAAGAACTTCTTCACAGTGAGGGTAACAGAGCATTGGAACAGGCTGTCCATGGAGGTTGTGGAGTCCCCTTCTCTGGAAATGTTCATGACCCACCCCTTCTCTGGAGATGTTCATGACCCACCTGGATGTGTTCCTGTGCAACTTGGTCTAGGTGATCGTGCTGTGCAGGGGGATTGGACTAGATGATCTTTCGAGGTCCTTTCCAATCCCTAATGATTCTATGATCTTTCAAGGTCTCTTCCAATCTTTAATGATTTTATGATTTCAAAATGTAGCCCTCTCTGGAAGGATAAATAACATTGTAAAAAGCCATGTAAAAATCAGTTTAAGAACTTAGTAGAATTATCTCTGTAGTGTGGTTGAGATATTGCTATGGAGTTACATTGTGGGAATTCAAGAGGATTCTTTTATTCTGAAAATATTTTTCAAAAACCTACAGAACTTAAGGATCTCATCAGATTTCCAGTGCTATCTACAGAATATCCAAGAGAGATTCTAAACTTATGTTTTTCTTTCTACAGGCTGCTTTTCTGGAAACAATGACCATTTTTTGGCAATTCACCAGCAAAAGAGTGGAAAACCCATCTTTATTTATCAACATGTGCAGAGTGTGGAAAAAAGTCTGGATACAGACAGTTCTAAGAATTCCAAACAGAACTTCCATTCTGCTCTGCACACCAAAATAAGCAAGTTGCACCCTGCAATCGTCGTTAAATCAAACTTCCCCAGACCTGCCTACGATCCATCCCTCAATCTGTTAGCTATGACGGGTCAAGATTTGGAAGTAGAAAATCTTCCCATTCCTGCAATGAATGTGATTGTTGTGGTAAGTACTTTCTCCTGTGTTCGGGAAAGGTTGGGGTTTTTTCTTGTACAGATAAATATGCATATAGATAAATATAGACTGGAATATGCAAAGTTCATATTCCAGTGCCTGGCTGATCACCTAACTCTAAATAATGACCACAACTTTAATTTCTTCACTTTAGTGGAAATCACATAGCCTCAGTGTTTAACAATCAATCAGGTGAACCAGTCCAGACTATTGCCACTCTGTAAGTAAAGAACTTACCTTTGCCTCTAATACCATCAATCTTCTTGTTTTGATGATTTCACTGCTTTTGCTGGATTTTAAATTTATTCTGCATAGGGGACAGGAAAACTTACTTGATGGAACAATTCTTCAGAGGCAAGGGGTTTTTAAAAGGCTGATGCAAAGGTTTTGTTCACTTCCATTTCTCCAGTAAATGCATTACTATGCTTGCACAGCTGTTTGAAAACAAGCTGTTTCTTGAAAAGATAAAGAACTGTGTTTTTGTGATGTAAGCCATATGCCTTCCTTCTGGGACATACGGTTTGGGACCCTCCTTCTTTAGTTAACTGTGTGTGTGATCTTTCCCATTCTGAATTAAGGGATAGTAGCGCTCCCTCCCACAGTGGAGACCATGTCAGTGAAACCATATGCTGATGCTGTCTTGCTGCATCTTCACCCTTCATGCCAGTGGAGCAGCATACTGTCAGCAGAGCTGACCTCCATGGGGTGCACAGCACAGTTGGTATATTTTCTGCCCAGACACTGCTCTGCTTCACCCTAGTGCATAGGTAACTCTCCTTGATTATGGACAAGATCAGTGAGCTCATCCTCCTTCTTCTTCCTTGAGGGAAGAACCACCACTAATAATGACTCATACACTCATTAGTGTGAACTAATAAAGATTAAACTGAAACAACGTGACTAATTACAATCAGCAGCTATTTGCTTCATTCTGTAAATTACTGTCTACAGAAGATCTAGATAAAAAGAGAATGGCCTTTACAAAGAAAGAACACAGACCGTATGACACTAGGTCAGTTTAGCATATTAAATGTTTCAGAGTCACATAACTAGTTCCTTGTACTGTTTCTACCTCTAGAAAACTGCACTGACAAATTCACCAAAATACAATAATGGCTTAGAGACACAGAAAACAATAGTCAGGAAAATAAAGGGCAGTAATTTATTAATCTAACATTAATGTTTTAACTGTTGAAAAAAATCTATGAGAGAACTAGGCTCAAAAGGCTGTGCTCTGGACTTAGTGCATCCCACAGGAATAAGTCCTCGTAACTAGAAATTAGATGGCTATCACAGAGGGCTAAATTAAGATGAAAGTTGTGTGTGTGTCAGAGCAAAATAAGGTTATGACAGCCTTGCTTCACAAGGGATATGGGATATGCCAGCTGTACACAAAATCCCAATACTGAATTGTACTGATCAGGAGGAGGAGGTACTAAGCGATTGGGATACATCTATGCCCTAAGCAACCACAAGACAGCAGGGTGAAAGTACCTATTCTTTTCTTTCCATAGCAAACATTATTTCACCTCCTATGAGGGTGAAATCTCTCTCTGTGTAAGGAGCTCAGAATATGTATGACACCTCATTTTTTCATTAAACGATGCTGTTAACTCTGGCCTTTTATCTTAGTAGAGCTTTACACAATTTTGGAGACCCGCAGATTTTGGAATAGTAAAGTCCTGAAAAATATTCTAAGGCTACCTTGATTTTAGCTGACTGGCTCTGTGCCTTGATTAAAAGCCAAATGAGGCAGATTTCCAATTGGCAGTCACATAAAAAAAATCTATTAAACCTACATTAAGTACTCATTAAGTGACCTCGACGTGAAGCTTTGCTGCTGCATTTCTAGGATGCAGTTTCTGCTCTGAAGCCTTCTCTTCTGACTGAGAAACATACATCCTTTAAGGGAGGGGGGGATAACAGCATGAGCTAATAATGAAATGAAAGCTATTTGTTGCTTGGGGTTTTCAGCCATCTCTGGATATGCTGAAGGATAGTGGGTTTAGGTTGTCTTTCACATTGTCCTTTCTGAAAAACACCTTTGGGGAAGTGTATGTTTTAAAGCTGAAGCGCTGAGAGCAAGACAGTTCATTGCTCTAATCCCATCATAAGAAATTTTGAAGGTGTCTTCTTCCAAAGGGCAGCTGTCTCACAGCGGGATGGTTGCCATTATCCAAGCACAGGCCCTGCTCCTTCCAGGTCTCTGCACTGCAACATTTCGTTTCTCTGTCTCTAATGTGACCTGAAGTAGACTGCAGCGTTAATGTCATTGCCAAGGAAGGGCGTCTGTTTTGTTCTGAACACACATGTGTTCCCTCTTCATTTGGAACTAGCACTTACTACTGCTTGTTGGGTTTTGGTCATTAACATTTAGGGCAATTGTTGTTTTGCTCTGGCTGACCCTTTTTGTTCTATCCCTTAGCAATCCTGTTGGTTTTCAACTTGAAAGGACAATTGCTAGTGTTAATGCTTCCTGTAATCTGGAAAGGTAGGGTGAATGGATGCTTTAAAGTAGGACTATTACAAAGCTACATTATATGCTAAGAACTAGACCATCTGGCAAACAAAATGTTAACAGTGTTCAACAAAGTGCTATAAAGACAAAAATTCTGCAGGCACTATGTCATAAAGTGTTGGTTTATGACTCCTGAACATGTGTTCTTTTTTGGTGATTTTACTGAATCTGGGGAAATCGTAGTGCTTACGAGCTTTGGGGATGAAAAGAAGGATTTCTTTTGTGGAAGTGAGTTCTATGTAACTGAAGGCTTTCCATGGTGTCACCCAGTATTAAGTTCCTCTTTGGATTTTGTGCGTGTGATGAGTACACATTGCTGAGGAAACTGAGAACAATCCAGAGCTCTTAGCATCATTTAGATCCTTCAATAAATGCCTTAGTGTTTACCCATATGATTTATTTAGTTGCCTCTCTAAATGATGTGAGACCAACTCATCTGAACACTGTCTGGTTAATATAGAGAACTATATTTTGTTTTGTAATACTTGAGAGTTTTCTATGTGTATGATTTTTTTTTTAACTCTCAGATGCTGTACCCTCACTGAACATATTAGAGAGTTCACAGTGAAATGCACAAGTTCTCCAAATACTTATTTGTATTTATTCCAAATCTTTCCAATATGGAATATGAGCACCACCAAGGTCAAGGCAGTATATGGAAGTAGATATAGTCTGTGGATGACAGTTTATGATTAAAAGTGTTGCTGCCTAACAAATTTGTTAAAGTCCCCCAAACATATATACAAGCATGCCTACATACATACATATAGATTTAAGGCTGAGCTTGGGCTTGGTAGATTTAGGTTAATCGTTGGAATTAATGATCTTAAAGGTCTTTTCCAATCTAAAAAAGGTTATGAGATAAAAGCAACAGGACTTGCAGTAAAGGTTCAGCTCAGATTAGGTCCAAAGATCACCTCAAGGAGGTGCTAAAGCAGCATCCCATGTAACCTGATTGACTCTCTCTCAAGTGTATGTATGTTGTATTAATATTGGACCAAGCTTCTCAAGTGATTTCTTGTAACCTGTAAAGTGATTCAGAAATGTAAAGGTAATATAAACTCACACAATATATCAAAATACTCCCTTTTCACACCTCTTATGAATGAGAAAATATGTCTTTTCCTGTTAGAAAGGCCATAGCATTGCATAGTAGCCTAAAATTCAGCACATCTTTTCAGTTTTCTTTGGTTTACGTCAGTGTTACTGAACTGAGTTGATTTTAATTAGTTTCTCACAATTAACATCAATGGGACATAAGATTCACAGACAGCCACAGAGCTTTCAGTTGCCTTTTCCATGGCATTTTGTTTAAGGCTGAATGCCTCAGAGCTATAGCTCTGCCATATTAATTACCTCTATTTAGTCATCAGAGTTGAGATCATCTACCTTTAAACACACTGAAGAGCACAAGGAATATCTCCATGTGCTAGTGCTTTTAAAGAAGATTGAGTGGAAGAGTAAGCATGTGAATGTATGTATCTACAGATAAATAGCCACGCGTGTATTCAAGCTTCAGTATAGGCAATGAAAATTTCATCTATTTGTAGACTATTAAGCTAAGCTGCTAGGCAATTTATAGATTATTAGGGAGTTAATAAAGGCTTCACTTATAAGGGATATGGGAAAGGCTAAGGTACTCAATCATTTTTGTTCCTCACTTTTCACTAGCAAGCTCTCAAACTATGCCACCCAAGTCACAAAATCAGAGTCTGCAACTTGGAGAAGGCAGCACCACCTGTAGTAGAGGCAGATGAGGTTCATGATATAAAGAATGTGAAGAATCACTAGTCTATGGAAGCTGATGGGATTCACCCAAGGGTTCTGAGGGAAATGATGGATGAAGTTGCTAAGCCATTCTGCATCATATTTGAGAAATAATGACAATCTGCTGAAGTTCTAACTGAACAGAAAAGGGCAAACATGGGAGTCCCCCATACAAGAAGGACATGGAACTGTTGGAGTGAGTCCAGAGGAGAATCACAAGTATGATTAGGTGGCTGGAGTACTTCCCAATGGACTCTAGTGATAGCTTCTAACTAAAAGAGGGGAGATTTGAATTAGATCTTAGCAAGAAATTCCTCACTATGAGGGTGGTGAGACACTGGAACATGTTGCCCAGGGTGGCTGTGATGTGTTTAATGCTAGGTTGGACAAAGGCCTGGGCAACCTGTGCTAGTGAGAGATGTTCCTGCCTATGGCAGGTTTGTAACTAGGTGTTCTCTGAGGTCCCTTCCAACGTAAGCCATTGAATGATTCTATGACAAGATTTCTATTGCTTAAGCACCAACTGCACACTGAATACTTATATATTCATCTATATTCACACTGCATACAGACGTATGCATTTAGTGAATGCTTAATCTTAACTGGAACTCAACAATATTTTATATTGAAATAATCTGGAAATCCTTTCCACATCTAGGCACATTTCAGGTAGGTGGGCTGCTTCTGAGTGACTTTGGCAGCTGAAAACCATGAGGCTGTGAAACCACAGAAGAAATGCTCTTACATTTATATCAAACTTATCCCATAAGTATTCCTATAACCTCCTGTCTAGCTTTTCTCATATTGCATACTTGGAGAATCATTGTTTGCTTTCTCACTGACATGACCTTACACATACAAGTGTATTTCTCCATAGGTTTCCCATTTCCTGATGCATCAGATTTAGTTACCAGTGTCATGATGCAGAACTCGTCTATCTGATAGTTTATTCTATTATTCCCACAATTATATTTTTTTTCTGCTGGAGACATCTTTTTTCTAATTCTTTGAACTTTCAGTAAAGCCATGGCTTCCATGTGGAATGCCGTCTCTAAGTTCCTCTAGTAACACACACAATATTCTGCTCTCAACTCCTTCATGTATCTTCTCAAGACTTGCAAGTCTTGCTCCTTCCTTTTGAAGATCAGCGGAACAAAGAGAAGCAGACTACAATGTATTTTTTTCTTCTGAACATTGATACTGACTCTGTTGACAGGCTTTGTTGAAATACCATACAAAAAAATTGTATGAGAACAGTGTGATAAAAAAAGTGGGACCATCCAATCCTTCTACTCATTTTCAGTCCAAAAAAAAAGAGATTTCCCTAAAGGTACATATTTGTGGACACATTTAATACAGTTTCTTTTTCATAAAAATGGAACAACCATGGAATTTGCTTTTCACTTTTCTTTCAATAAAAATGCATCTTCTCATTGGTATTTTAGTTATATAAGATGCCCTCTTCTCCAAAGGTAAGTCATAGAGTTTTACTGAATGAGCAGGACACAGAAGTCCTTCTGAGTCACAGCACCAAACTGCGTGTGATCTTTCTGTGTATCCGAAGGCAAATGGCCTTCTGAGAGTCTCAATAAGAGAAGATGCCCTAATAAATTTTTTTTTCCACTAATAAACTGCTTCAGCTTCCCCAGGTGTCCACTCTACTGGCTGTTGTTCCATAAACTCTTATTGCTGTTTTTCCTGGATCTTGAATCCTTGCTTCGATAAAATATAAAGTTTATTCATTAATATCAATTTAATTAATTTTATTCAGTTCTCAGAGTTAGGAAGTGTTCTGTCTCTATTGTGGCAGTCACTGCTGGCACAGCATCCACCCAGTTACCTGGCACAGTAAGGCCACAGTAAACAATCTGTGAAGTTATATTTAAATATTTCTGTCTCAGTCTGATAAAAATGCTTGGGTGTTTGTGAGAAACTTTGGTAGCTGAGACTGACTGATCTGTTAGACCAAAAACTTAGGACTGGAGATCACAGACCAAAAGTCATTCTTCATTTAGGAGGGAGAGTAGAGAGGAGGTTCTTAGAACAGAATGGGTTGGGCTTCTGAAGTAAGTGGGATTGTTGCTCATGTACTGTCTGCCTTTCATCATGTCTTCTGCTACAGTTAGTTTAGATGTTACTCAAAGTAGGAATTTTAATTTCCTATTACATTTTGTGCAACGATCTCCAAATTTTCAGTGGGGTAGATGTGTGCATCTGTAGTTCTAACTATAGCTAACTATAGTTACTACTTACAGTAGCAATATAAGTGACTAAAAAGCTGCTTCATGAATACTCAGTGTACCTGAGCTCTCTTTTCTCCAGTCTGTCAGATTCCAATTCCAAAGGCCATTTACCTTCTGGTGTGTAGAAAGACCACATGGTGCTTGATGCTGTGACTTAAAGGACTCTCTGTATCCTACTTTTCCCGTTCAGTAAAGTATGCTCAGCTCACTTTATCTGTAGGCCTTGGGAAGAGGTGGTCAAAATGCTTTTGAAATCAATGAAGATATTAAGCTGCAAAATCGGGTGAGAATAAGATAATACTCTTTATAAGTGAGGAATACCAGTAGCTCATAAAGCGGCAGGTCAGCTAACTCTGGGACAAACAGCCAAGCCATCTATGAGACATAACAAAGTGTCAGATGCCACTTTTTGTCACTTAACATCAGTTATTGCCAGCCTAAGAGTGAGATTGGCACTGAGCCAGGCAGAGGCATAAATAGAAAATCCTGTCTCTGCAGTGATTTTTCAAAGGAATTTGTCTTGGGTTTGAGGAGTTTGTCTTGGGTTATGGGTTGACAGTCTCCATTCCAAGGGAGACTCCAGCTTTCCCTAACCGACACCTGTCTTCCCAAACTGAGACAGAATTAGATCTCAAAATCCAGTAAGGTCCAACTCTGTTTCCAGGGCACACGTTTGTCTGATGCTTGGAACAGCAGAGGACAAGTGCCATGCTGATGATTTAAGACTTGACTATAATTACAGTGCTGACATGCTAACAAGCAGTACCTGTTAGTCACACATCACAGCAGTGGGCAGTATCAGTCGGTACCCTTTTAGTGTGATTGTTATAATCACTGTTGTGGTAACCCCAAATATCAGGTCTTCACAATATATGGCTTCCAGACTCAAGTCCACCTTGTAATAAGAGGTTGGTACTCAGCATTATCTTGGTACTTTCTTAAACAATTTTACTAGATATAATGTATCTGCAGCAAGCCTTACAAATAGACCTAGTTGCCTGCAGCTCTGTCATTCTGGATTTTGTCTGCACGAAGAAATCTAGAGAGTCTGCATTATTTGGCCTCATTTGCTTTCTGCTTCCTTCCGTGCGCTTCAGCAGCAATAATTGCAAGCTGAACCATTATCACGCTACTGTGTTTGCTGTCAGTCGTTGTAGAAAACAGGAAAGATTGCATTAGGTTGTAACCTGCACTAAGGTCTCCTTAAGGTGCTTTTGTGTCATCTGACTTGTGAAATGTTAAAAGAATATTAGTAAGATATTTAGCAACCCAGTGCTTTCATTGATTACCTTACTGCTGACAAAGTTGGGGTTATTTCCTGTAAGTGGGGTGCTGAACTTGCACAAAAAGCTGTTCATATCTTTCACAAATTGCCCAGATCCTCTTAGGTCACAAGTTTTTTCTTTTCCTGTGGTTTTAGTGAATGGAAAATGTCTTTTGAAGTCCTTTAGTTTTCTTTGTAAACTCCTATTTAAATGAAAACTGAATGTCAGGAGCAGGCACCTCAGGTAAAGCCTGAGGTTTCATTGACAGCATTGGGCAGTTCATCTGTAAGAACATGTCAGCTGTTAAATACTTCTTTCAGCTGCATATTTCTAGAGCTGGACAGTCCAGAAATAAAGTATATACTGTGTAGCAGAACAGAGTTTGCCTTGATTTTTTTTCATTCGTCAAATAATTGGAGTCATTTGGCTGAAAAATATTTATTTATTTATCTATTTTTTATTTTTTTTCAATAACAGATTTTCCATGAAATGGGATTGAATTCAGCCTCAGTTGCAGCCAAATCAAAGGTTTTCACTTTTGCTTTAACATTTCCAAGGTATTTAGGAGGTGTAGGGAAACTCAAATGTGAGCAAAAGTCGGTATATGCAAATGCAGGGAAACTTGGCTCAAAACTTTGCTCTAGAAGAGGCAAGAATGATGAGAAAACTGAGCCTTTCTCATTTTGCGTGTTCTAGTCTCTGAGCTAAGGGGTGCACAGTACCACTTATGTCATACTCAAAGATGAAATGATTTGTCTGCCTCAAGACACATCCTTTCAGCCATCTTGAAAATCCAGAGAAGTGTTGATCTTGGACTGATCCATCACACAAATGTCTTGTTCTGGTTTTGATTTGGTCTTCAAAGTAGGGAAATTTCCCACAAAACCAGAAATCAGCCCCCTGCTCCCTCCTTATTACTCACAGGACCCATTTATTCCTCAGATTAAAGTAGGCTTCTGTATCTTTTTTGTGCTATGCTGTTGTGAGTTTCAGGAGGTAAGTCACAGAGATTTAGATGACAGTGGGTTTTCCATTCCTACTTTTTGTTTGGCCTCTTCATGACAAAGCCCAAACTGCACTTTGTACATTTTAGCATTCAGCTTTGAAATTAACTTTGCACTCATTATCGATTGGAACCGCACTGACTCCATTACCCTGAATGGTGCAGGGAGGCTTGTATTTCAGCTGGTGTTCAGGAGACTACTACACTGCTGTTCTCTTTTTAAAAGTGAGCTAAAATCTATTACTAACAAATTTTGGCTAAGGAAAGGGAAAACTTCCCTGGCACACAGAATTCCAGGAACCATCACTGGAATCCCACGTGCTTGACATTCAAAATCATAAGTGAATATAATGGTCTTACTGGGGTCATGAGACTCACCAATAAACAGATCAGTAACTACTTCCCCAATAAATATATATCTTGTGTTGATAACATTGAGGAATAAAGACTTAAAAAGCACTTTTTGTTCTCTTTTTTAAATTCCATTAGCGTCCTCAGAGAGCTATCTTTGTGAAAACCCAAGTCCCTACAGTAACATTTAAAAGGCAGATAAAGGGCACTCAGATAAAAAGACAGCAAGACAGCATGTGTTTCCTTATCAGTCAACATTTTGCTGGATCTGATGATTCAGCCTCTGGAATAATCCTTTTGGTTCCTCACTTCTGACATTGCTAAGAGAAGTGACAGCTTCTATAAAGTACTTCAATAGGTGGTTCTTAATGTGTTTTCGTATGTAACCACTTAAGTATTGTCTTATAAAAATTACTTTTAGAAAAGTAAAATATATTTCCAATATCACTGCTATCTTAAAATGCAGTATTTTTAAAACACAGGGGTGTGTTGCATCAGACAAGCGTTAAGGAGCAGAAGATGAACCTTAAAACAGTCTCTAAAATGCTTAATAAGTCAAGTATTACTGCACTTTGGCATCTCTGTTGCAGTAAATAAATAATGAATTCTGAAATCAAATGCATAGGCTGGGAAGATATTGGAGTTTGAAAGTGATGACATAGCTGTCAACTGAATGACAAACTGACTGGTTTATTGAAGGGGGAGTAAGTGTAAGGAGGAATGCAAAGAGGTACAAATCTTTCTAAATGTTGTTGCTAAAACTAGTTTAGTGATGTTTTGGTTTCCTTCCCTATAAGGTCAGTCATCACTAACATTTTGTAAGGGAGCTAATTCACATTCAACTCTGCACCCCAATAAATTGGTGTAAAATGCTTTTAGTGAAATACAGTGCTTTAAACTGAGTACATGGTAGAAGTGTAATGATAAATGTTTGAGTTATATATCAAGATTGCTAAAATAATAACATGGAATAGTGCAGGAAAGTGGTTGACTGCATCTGTTATATCTATTCTTGCATCTCTGTTTTGTTTTATGTTTTAAACATGCATTGAAACAAATTTACATTTCAGCCTGTAGCAGCTGTTGGAGAGAGAGTTTTGTTGTAGTGTCTGTTTTGGCTGAGTAGATGCATCCTCCTTAGGAACGATCATTGTGTAATAAATTAGCATAGAAATCAATCTGAATTAAGATTTTTCATTTGCTATATGCAAAAATTAATTTTGCTTAGTGCACATGGTGTTATTGATTGAATTACATTTCCTGGTTAACCCATTTTCCAGTTGGTGTTTTAAGAATAAGATATTATCTTTTTGTTGGTGTTAATTGCACTAGTAATGTTTCCTTTTTGAAAACACAGTGAAAGAAATGAGGATCTCTTCTGTTACAGTCCTATGGTGGTCTGGAAAAAGCTTTCTGCACTGTTTAGCCAAATTGTTGCTGATACATCTTCCTTGTGCAACACATGATGTGCTGTCTAATTAGTAACATAGCTCAGGGGGCTAATAGATATGATCTTTACATTTTATGTAGTAAAAATGACTTCATGTTATAACAGTTTAGTTTCAGGTACTGTAACGTGCACTTCTACATTCTTCTTAAAAAAAACAAGTGTTTTGGGTGAGTGGAAGAATTACCTTAAATACAGCACTTTTTGAGCCTTTGCATTCTTTAGATAAAGTAAAGCTAAAACAGTTCAGAAATTATATTTCTTCTCTTAAGATGATGCTGAAAAGTAAGCGTGAAGCATTCGTTGTCCCCAGAACTTCTCTCACAGGCTTTTTCTGGAATGGTACTACAGGATGCTGCTTGATTAGCCACAGTAGAAGTATATACAGGCAATATAATCAAATTTTAAATATACTCCCTTTCTTCTGCTCAATTCTATTTAAACTATACCTATACCTACCTATATAAAGTTTTCTTCCCTTTGTCCATTACATACTATGGCTTGAACTTCATTTTAAGGGTTTCTAGATTGATCCCAGTAGAAATACAAAAAGGATGACTGAATTGTGAGGGAGGAAGGTGGTTATTAGCTATTAGGAACACCTTTCTGACATGCTGACTGCATTGTTCTGTGGTTGGAACAAGACATTAGTAACTGAAGTTTGGAGAAAAGGATAAAAGCTGCAAATTTTAAAAGACCACCCAGACAACAAAATAGCAAGAAAGCTAGGTAATAGACAAAAGAAAGAGTTAACAAGACAATAAGAAAAAAATATAATAAGCAATAGGTAATAGGACAATAATTAAATAGATAATTTGAAATCCCTACACTAAATCCAAAATTTGATTTTAAAAGAAGCATTAAATATGCTTAATATGAAATAATTGTAAAGTGAAGCATTCAGTAATGAACGAATTAGAAAACCATATGGATGCATTAAATAGAATAATAAATGTACCATACACAAATGTAGGACATTCATTAATCATTTATGATGTCTTTTCTCATCAGTTTTTGGCTCTTTGAGTCTTAATTGAAAACCAGTGTAGCTGGATATTAGAAAACCTAGATTTGTTAGTCAGATAACAGTCAACTTTCAATAAAGCATTCATTAATTTTAGAAGGCTGAGGGCCTGATACATTACAAGTACTTGCAGAGCAGTGCTAATTTAGTCATAATTTTTTCTATTTTAATTACTATCTTCCTCTGATCAATGAAAGTTATACATGTTCTACTTCAACTTGCTCAGCAAGCATGATGAGATACTTCTGTGTTTATAGAATTGAGTATTGTTTTGCCCAAACTATTCCAGATGCTTCAAATGGCTGCATGGTAATATGGTCATTCTTACGTGACATGTGAATGAACTTGTTTCCCCTTTCAAGGGCAGAGATTTAGAGGACCTACATTTAGGCAGTTCATTCTATGCACAATCCTTCATGCTAGTAGAGAAAAAGGAACACTGCAGAAAATATCTTTTTTCTTTTCACTTTTCTTATATTTAAATATACTAATTTAAACATTCTTTTTATCACTTTTAATAATCTCCTTCCTGGAATCTGATGTCATGAAGATGGCCAAAACAAACATCTGGCATCACTCTATAAAATGAGGGCACAGCATATGTGCTGAAATTAGTGTGAAACTTGAGCTACAAACTGACTCTGCTGAAGACTTGCATGTCTATGCCCAAATGCTAAGAGTTGTTTTAATGAATACTTTAGGGGAAAATTTTAACAAATTAACTGATTTATGATATTAGTTCTAAAATGTAAAAGATTCAGTCTGATGATAATATTGTTCAATATAAATAGCACATCTTGGTGGTAGTGAGTAACAAAGCTAAGAAAAGCAGGGGTCAGCAGCTTATTTTCAAGGTTCTTATTTATTTCCAGGTGTTAAAAGTAGGATATTTTTATTATTAATTCACCATTATTCAAATTGAGGTGATAAATTATGTCGTAGATAATGTAAAAAAATCCAAATCCCAAATGATAATGTAGTGTAACAATATAACAGTAACATCACAATATCAGTATACTGGGCACAGGGTTAGGTCACATCTGTCAGGGCTTACCAGCAAAGGCCTAGCATCAGTGCACAGAGCTGATCATTTCTAACAAAAAAGCCAGGTTTGTTTGGTGATCCAGCCAGGTGTATTCAATGTTTAGCAATGCTTTCTTTTGGCCCATGAATTCAAATCATACACATCAAATGCACTTTTGCTTTCTACCATTATTTTTCAGTGAACTTAAAATTGGCTTGGCTTATGGCTGTAGGCTTTCCTAGGGGATAGCCAAAGTTTCCTTGTGTGCCCTTTCAATTCATGGGCTGCCGGTTGGCCAGGGCTCATCTATTATGAGCACAGCCCTGTGCATTCTTTTCATTAAAGGTAAGAGACTTTTAGTGACGAATCTAGTGCTTTTGACGTGCTGCATAATCATCTCTTTTGATCTGTCATTGAAGAAATTTAAAACTTTGGAAATGGATCTGTGGCTTGAAAGGACTCTTCAATCACTGTGGCCTCATTAATGTCTTATGTGTTGCCAGTCCCAGTGATCCCAGCATTTGCCAAGCACAGTTGTGTAAGTTTGTCAAAGTCGGCTAGCTTTTCTTGATGTTATTACAACCCTCTCCATCCATTGCTCTACTGCTATTGACCTTTGCTCTCTTGGCCACGATGCTACTATAGTAATTTCTTCAACTGCAATAGACATTGACTATAATCTTTGGCTCCAACACTAGTAATTTGTATTCTTGGCTTCTCTACTTAAACTTATAAGCTACATCTTTGGTTTTTTAAAAGTTATTCTGCCTAGAGGCTGACTAATTCTGCCTCTATCCCTGGCTTTCTTTTTCTTTCTCTTTTCTCTAATTGTGGGTGTCTCTCAAAATACTTTGAGGCTGATGCAATGTAAAAATACCTTCTCTTTGAAAACACATCAGCAGCCAACTATCTCACTATTAGCTCACTAGTTACAAACTAAATCACCCATTCTTTTTAGCAAATAAGTTCTACAAAATCAAGAACTGCTGAGATAAAGTCTGAGTAAAAGATCCCTTTTTAAAATTCTTTTATGTTTGCAGTAAAAAAAAAAACAGTATAAAAGGGAATTATTTAGACCCTTTAACTGGGAGGTAAGGAGGAAAGACAACATCAAATCATTAAGATCCCAGAGCTTTAGGCATAGAAGATACTCAGCTTCCAGTGTCTCTTTTGCCCTACTCAGTTAAAACATCCAAGTCAGGTTATTCTAAATCTTTGTTTATGTTTTAGAATAGACCTGAGATGGGCTCATGCAGGAGACACTTTCAGTGCACTTGATGCTGTTCTTGCCTTCGAGTTTCAGAATGACAAGTCTCTGTCACAGACGGAAATGCTTTGGTCTCTCTTCAAGGTTAATTTTCATGTAGTTACTTGGACTAAATGGAATCTGTGGTGTTAGAGGAAATACATTTGTCTACAAGTCTAGTCATTCAATTAATCATCTGGTATATAGAGGACAAAGCAATAATTCTTTTTTCCAAAGCATATACAAATCAGGAACTTGAGCTGAGTTTTTCCATAACCAGTATAAAGCTCTACCCACAGATCTGTTGATTTTTCTGGAGTAAATTGAATTTCTTCAGCTTTTCAGCAGGTTGGACCTTAGTGAGATTATCAGCAATTATTATTTTTCACCAGTGTAAGACTCATAAGTTTGAGAAGAAATTCTGGGGACAGGAGCTGGAGAAAGAAGCGATTCTTAGCTGTTCTGCTAATACCCTATCCAAAATCAGGAGGCAGTGTATCAGTATGAACCTCAACACAGACTAGCCTGATAAGGTTATACTGAATTCCTTGTAGAACCTAGATAGGGAGTTTCTGCATCCTTGCAGCAGTATAAAATAAAAATGCAGACAAGTATTTCAGTTTTCAGGAGAAAACAGTAAGATAAGATGATATGCAGTTCATGTGTTTTATCTGATAAAGTGGGAAGGCAAGAAGTTGGTTTTCAGAGGCAGTATCAGGTTAGTTGCATAAACAGTAAGTAATTAATAGAACTTGAGTGTGGTGGATGTAGTATACTCCATTGTTCTCTTTTTGGAAAGACCATTTATCCACTGAAGCCTTTTAAAAATACTTCATGTTTAATCAGAAGTCAGATAGTTAAAATCATAGTCTTGACTAGACAATGATTTCATCTAAACTTTATATTACTTCTGAATTGTTCATTCATTTCTGAATTAGATTTTCCACTGGAACTTACAAACTAATACTCCTGATGTGTATTGATGTGAAACTTCAGAGAATAAGAGTCCTTGATATGTTTTATCTTGCCCAGTATAAAACTTGTACTTATCCCTGTATAATCAGGCATGAAATGCATTTGAAAACATCAATTCATAAGAATATTGTGACAGTTTTTGTGTGTCCTTCCTTTTTTTTATCCCCATCATTTTCTGTTTTGCCTAAACATTTGGTATGTACTGTACAGTACTCTCTAACCCTTTTTATCCTCTGTCATCCTCGTAATAAGTTCACTGGAGTTCTTGTCCACAAAATACCTAATCTGTATGCCTACTTCAGGCATTTGTCTCACCATCCCTTCAAACAGTCTCTGATGATTCTGTTCTTTCATCTGCTCCCTTTCAGACTCTGCTGTGCATAAGCTATATAAATCCTTTAGTCTTTCCTCATCTAACCCTTGTCATGTCTTTACTTTTAACATGTGTTTTGGTTCCAAACTATGATAGGGTAAATATCTAATATAATATTATAATATTATATTTCATAACTAATATTATATTTCATAACTTTGTACCTGGAACTATAATTGAAACAGCACATTCATGTTCCTTGATTGTGCCTCCATGTAGCTGCTGGAAGTGAAGCATTGCTTTCCTTCTTAAAGTGCTGCATTGGTCTTCTGCACATCTCCACTTGTGCATTCACCTCTTCTTCTCATACCTTCTCATTATTCTAATACTTGACTCTTCTATTACTTCTTTTTGCACTTCTTCAGTGCTTCTCCTTACCCCAGGCAACAACCAGGATTTCAGCTTACCTTTCTACCCCTCTATTTTGTCCTTTCCACATTTGTCTTCTTCTCCTTCCTCTAGCCTTGTAGCCTCAAATCATTTTAATGATCTTTTTTCTCTCCATGTGTATTTCTTAGCCTACACTTGCCTTTGATTCCCTTGATAGTCTTCTCTTCTGCTTTGCACGCTCCTTTTTTTACCCAGGGCCCTTCTGTTACCAGATTTCAAACAGTGTTGTGGATATGCAGGCATTTTCTGGAACTGCAATGTGCATGTTCTCACCATGCATAGTGATGGCACATCAAGTGTTCTCAACACTGTTTTCAGCTAGATGTTTTGCCTAGTGTTTTTGGGGTTGTTTTAAATTATTTATTTTATTCATGCCAAATAACTGCTTTGGTTCACCGTGAGTATTTCTATACCTGTTTGTTTTTCTAGTTGTGTTAAGCAGGAGGAAACCAACTACAGAATGTTTCTACTGTTAGTATAGAGTTACATTGCTTTTGCAGTGCTCCATGGTGTTCTGGATTCCAGGAGCTCTGGGTATTGTTATGAAATACATCCATGCACTTAGAATCATTAATTAAATTATGATATAAGCTATTTCTGAAAATCCCATTTAAACTCAGCACAGAAATACACTTTGAATTCCAAGATTAAATTGTACTATTTTTGATAAAGTGAAATAGAATAAGATTCTAATTTGCCACATGAGTGGTGGCTAAAAGAAAACTAAACTAGTGTCTGCTCAAAAGCAATCAAAACAGTCTCACCTGAAGTAAATATTCCTTTAAGATTAATTTATTGTAAGGAGTAAATTCCTTAGACCTTATAGCAGTAGGTCTTGTAATTGTAGTAATTGTGGGCCACTGTGAGCCATTTGTACTCAGTGTTTTGGAGGAAAATGTCTAGCGACCGTGTGTAGAAAAATACCAAATAACAGAGTCGTCCACCAGATGTCCCTGTACTCATAGGTGGTAATGAACAATATTCATTCGGCTGTCTAATTTGCACACAGTGTAAATATTTCCCATGCCTCCATTAGCCTCTGTGTAATAAGGTAATGAAAAAATACCAATTACATTAACAGTATTTGAGAGCTGTATTTATGAAAATAAATTACAGGAATTTACTTTAAGTTTCTACTTGCCATCTCAGCTTTGTGTGCTCTTCCTTCTCTTGGGAAACTGTCTTTAAAATGCATTGCATGGTAGGATTGGTAAATATTGATCCTTTACATCTGTAATTTATATAAATTTATGTATGTAAATATAAGTAATCATGTAAATATAATAATCAATATGTTCTTATCTACCTATCAATCTATAAAATATTCTAAGTTACTAGAACTGACAGAACTAGTGACTTGAAGGAAAGTGGTTTGCATAGGGATTACTTTTATCTTTGTTTCCTATTGGAGCAGGCTGTAGTTGTGGCATCTGCACTCCATGCCATTGCATTTCAGTCAAGAGCTCCCTTAGCTTTGCCATGCAGCATACTCCAACCAAACGCTTGGTTATCAGCTGTCCTTGCATATTTAAGACTTACAGCAGGACTGTGAAGTACCTCTTCTCAAGTAGAGACTAGTTTACTGCCCACAAATCTATAGATAACCTGTCCATACCCACACAGGGAACAGGGCATATCTGCTAACATGTACTCTTAAGCATTGTGTTTGATTTGAAGACAAAACGTGGCTTTGTAGTGGTGCCACTACACAGGCAAAACACCTTGTCCCCCTTTTCCTTGGGATAACTATCCTGCTAGAAGAGTTATCTGAACACCTTCTGGAAGCAAGGCCATGGCGTGACTGAGAGATGCCACCCCAGTTTTATTAGTTTTAATAATGATTTTTATAACCAATCTGTTGCTTTTTAATCAAAGTTGCCGATTTTTTCAAGATGCATAGCCAGCCTTGAAGATTCTGTTGAATGAATATGAATGCATTTATGGACATTTCTCTTGTCTTCTGCCTTTTAATTTTTTTTTTATTATTACTTTCCTGATCAGTGAAGTTTTCATATAATAGATACATAGATTGATTCATCAGTAGGAATTCTGTCTGAACAAGAAGATTGCCTCCTGGTTTCTAAGCACTGTTAGCTTGATTAAGTAAGGGGTAACTGGTGGGAGCCAAAGGAGGCAGCAAGGGAGTAAAAAATAAAAAAGAATTTGGAGAAAACAAGCCACTTCTGAAAACAGCAGACATCCTTATCTTGGTGGATGTGCAAAGAGTTTACCTTCCTAAATTAAGATATTGACTAACACTTTATATTTATTACAGAAAAATATATCTTTCATTTATGTACATGTTTATGTATTTCAAAAGGGCAAACTGCATGGAAAGTTAAGTGTTTTCTTTTAACTTTTTGGTTGCATTTGCATTTTCACAAGGCATCATTGTCTCTTAAGAACAGCCATCGAACAATGCAGTAACAACTTTTACTGCCCTAGCCCATTAAATAAGGAATGAAAAGTTATTCCAAGTCTGAGTATTAGAAAATCATACTGAGATTGGTTTCCAAACCTGTAGACCAATACAAAGGAATTTATTTTTAAATCTTTTCTCTCCAAAACGTATTTGCGTTTATTAAACTGTTTTCTGTTTGTGGTATACCATGACATTAATGTAAAGAACCTTCCAGAAAGAAGATGTAGTGAATGTAGAAAGTTTTATGTGCATTTTAGATAAATGGAGTGAACTAAATTTATTTCAGTCCACTGGGCTAACTATATAACTTAATCCTGTTCTTTTACTTGCAGTCTCCTGGGTTATCTCTAGCTCTTTAATCTTATAAGGTAGCATGTGCTGGGGAAATGCATTTGGTGAAAAAGAAATAGAGACAACACATTTTCTTGCACAACTTACTTAATATAAATGAAGGAATGTGCACTACCTGCTGCAAAGGCAGTGATGAAGTCTGATTATGTAAGTAGTTGTAATTTTTAAATATATTTTGTGCTTACACTTAGAAGAAAATAAGATATGCAAAGGTATCATAGCTAACTTATGAACTTATGATTTAGCTCTGTTTGAGCGGTAAGTTGCTATTGCTGCAGTAAGAGGACACTTGCCTGTAGCTACTTGAAAATGCTCTTTACATCATGCTTTTGATGAGCTAAATTTTATTTTACAGACCAGTCTAGCACCTTTTTATTCTACAATTACAACTGTTATGAAAGATTGCAGTAGTTGTGCTAATCTTCTATAAAGTTTTATACAAACATTAAGTTTTGATCATCAATGGCATTTTTTCATAAAATTGATTTTGTAACTCTCTTTTTAGAGGAGATAAAATCCTCTGATTTAGAAATTGATTTACTGAGTGTAACACCTGTCTTTAGTCTGGTAGAGCCCTGTGAAGAGAGTTGACAGTGTATTTTTGAAGTGAGGGGAATATGTGCAGTAGAGAAGTTGTTTTAATTTACTGTTAACAGTATACCTTTGATTAACAGTAGCTGACTATTATAAAGTCATAACATGACTAGGCAAAATGTGTAATAATTTATTGACTCTCAGTACCATCTATATAGTGCTGGTAAAATGGAAAAAAAGTCTTGGATAATAAACATGTTATTTATCTAATTCTTTTTGTATGCTTAGTGTAACTCCATGACTGTATATTTTTCTGTGACTTTGGTGTAGATCGCTAGAAGTAGGTATATGAAAAATACCTATGTGTGCTTTGGGCTCATAGGTGTTTCTGTCCCAAGTTCTAGCCACCTCTACTTGGTGTCTCTGTTAATTGCAGGGGCATTTGTTTGCATGTGTCTTCCTGAGGGAAGGGAGCCCAAGGTCCCTTCCGTCAGATACTTGCTTAAACAGATTATGCCTTAGATGAATAGCTGCACAGGATGTAATGATTTTCAGCTGTAAAAAGGTGGATTTAGGATGGATGTTAGGAAAAAGTTCTTTAATATGAGGGTTGTAGATCACCAGAACAGGTACCTGGAGGAGTGGTGAAGGTCCCATCCCTGGTGACATTCAAGGTCAGGCTTGATGGGGCTCTGGTCAATCTGTTCTAGTTAGAGATGCCCCTGCTTTTTTTGTAGGGGGGGTTGGGCTAGAAGACCTTTGGAGGTTCCTTCCAACACAATACATCTATGATTCTATGATATGTACTACTTCTAATTTTCCACTACATTTCTATATTGATTATAAAAGACAACACTCAACACTGGTAGTTTCTGTGTAGGCAGGGCTAAGATCTCAGTACACAGGAAAACAAAAGCTATAGGCCAGCAGCACAGCAGATGAACAAGGAATGAAGAAGAAAGTGAACAAGCTCCATCTGCTTATATGTTGTCTTTTTGAGTTTTACATATATGACTATGTTTTCTTGCAGCTATCAGATTTCAGTAAGACCTTTTAGCTGTCAGGATTATATCTGTGGTTGCAGAGTACTCTCCTGATAGCTAAAGTATTTGCCATTGGTAGTGTGACACTGAGCTCTGCCTGAGAGCGACCTGCCAGAGTCTTCAGACCACTATAGCTGACCAGGATGCAAATATCCTTCATTTCTTATCTTGTCCTTTCTTTCTTTCTGTAAGGGTTAATAGTATTCATTATATGCTTTTGAGGTCAAACCTAAAGCTTGATTTTCAGTGAACTAATCTGTTTATATTTGGCTTGGCTCCATTACCAACAGACAATAAGTCTATTAAAAAGCATATTGGTATTTGAGAACATTTGTGCTTAAGTTTTACAAAATAGTGCTTGAAGTTGTTTACACAATGAGAAAAGCAAATCTCCTAACTTAGCATATTGGCTATTTCTCATAATGTTTGGATCACAGTCCAGGATAGATGTAATATATTCACAAAGGCAAAGATCCAGGAAAAACCTTTTCTTCAACAGAGCAGCTGAAATGAACAGAATGTTCCTGGTTCTTTAATTGCTTTTCTTTCTATGACTTGCTGCATCACATAATAACATGAAATAAAACAAAAGTGCATCTGTCTAATCTTGTAGCACTCATTCAAGCTAAACTCCCACGTACTTCAATTTTAACCTTTCCATTTTGTTTGTGCTCCTCTTGCTACAATAATAGAAATGAAATACCTCTGTCAGAAGTGGTACTGAAGATGGTGCCACCTAGGTAAACAGTAGTTTATTTGGGGAAACATGGGCTTGTCAAGCAGCTCGTTTGATGCAGTGTTGGGGAGAAGGTTGGTAGAAGGATGATTTTCTGAGAGGGTCAGAGCTCTGCCCCAGTGCCTTCTGCCTTTGGATGAGTGTGCCTTCCTAACACACATTTCTTCTGACTATAACCATAAATCTGGCAAGATATGCCAGAAAGAAACTTGTTGAAGAAGCTACTATGCTCTAACTTTTTAGTCAAAGGTCTCCATAAAGCCTCTATAAAGACCATTCCATGAGCATCTGGCTACTGGTTTGACTACTTGTCCAAGTAGCAACCAGAGTAGCAAGAAAGGATACATTGTTGTGTGTACTGCAGACCTAGCTATAAATGAGCCTGATCAAGTTTTTGAAGCAGTGTGGCAATCATCACATAGTAGCCATAGCTGTGGTTAGCTTGTAACTCTTAGGAAGTTACCTGGGTTTCTCCCTCTCTCTTCAAGATGCTGTGACTCAGCAGGTGACATCTGTGGACATTTGATGCATAGGAGGGGACCATGTGGCCATAAAACATCTTTTCTTTTGGTTCTTCAGCAAGAATTTGAATGGTGCCACTAAATGTCCTTTAACAGGAAGATCATAAAATAGCAAACTGAGGCCTCTATTGTAAACAGGACATCAAGTTTGGTGCATAATACATATATGTGTGTATTTACTATATCTCTCTATATATGATATATACATGTATTTATACATAGATTAGTAGAATCATAGAATGCATTGAATTGGAAGTTAACTTTGAAGATCATCTAGCCCAACCTCCTTGTAGTGAGCAGGGACATCTGCAGCCTGACCTTGAATGTCCCAAGGGATGGGACCTCTACTGCATCTCTGGGACATCTGTTCCAGTGTTTTGCCACTGTCACAGTAAAAGACTTCTTCCTTATATCTAATCTAAATATTTTAGTTCAAAAACATTACTCCTTGTCCTGACACAACAGGCCTTGCTAAACAATCCCTCCCCATCTTTCTTGCAGACTCCCATTAAGCAGTGAATGTTGCAATAAGGTCATCTTTGAGCCACCTCTTCTCCAGGCTGAAAAACCCCAACTCTTGCAGCCTGTTCTCATAGCAGAGGTGTTTAAGCCCTCTCATCATTTTTGTGGCCCTCCTTTGGACTTGCTGCAAAAGGATAATATCCTTCTTGTGTTGAGGACCTGAGGACCCCAGAGCTGCATACAGTGCTCCAGGTGGGATCTCTCCAGGGTAAAGTAGAAGGGAAGAATTATGTGTTAGCCTATGGGACACCCCTCTTGTGATGCAGTCCAGGTTGCGATTGTCCTCCTGGGCTGCAGGGCACATGGTTGGCTCATGTCCAGCCTTTTGTTGACCAGTAACCCCAATAATTATTTCTCTAATAAAGGGAAAATTAATTCTCAGTTCTCCAAAATGTATTACATATTAAAAGGTGGAATGAAATGCTGTTCAAGAACTTTAGCATAAAATAAGTTATCAGAAGATGTTGTAATACTCAAAAATGAGTACTTTTTGTATATGCTTGGTTCTTTTCTAAAAATTAATTGCTAATTGTTAGTAGCTAAGTGAAAAATACCACTTACTAGTATGATTAAATATTTACTGCATAAAAACCAGAACTGAATCCAGTACTTGCCTCCTTCTGTGCCTAAAGCAGTCACTAAATTGCAAAGTCACAGTCACATTTGTTCTTTATCTCTTCCCTCAGAAATCTGGGCTTCTTATCTATACAATGAAGTGACTTCAAAAGGAGGGATGGAGAGTGCTGGAAGTCCTGGAATGACCTCAGGCTTATTAGGCAGCACTCATTCTCCTTGCAGAAGAGAGAGTATTGGACATGCATCTTTTTTACTTTGAATTACAACCCTAATTTCTAAATTACTAGAAGCAAGGAATAAGGGTACAAAAATTCCCAGTTGGCTGTAGAAACATAAAGTAAGAAAAGTCCTCCCCCAGATGTCTGGTTATGAATTCCTGTGATGTGAAATAAGATTCAATCCATGTCACTGTCCACAGTGATGTAAGTTTTATCACCACCTCCAGCACAGATTTCTATACGACCTGATTGTGTGTCAGTTTCCCCTGCATTCAGACAGGACATTATTTGATTTTGTCACATACAGAGGTAGTTGCTAATAGGTTTTGTGTGTTTCTTACATATGACAGTAATGGCTGTAGAGAGCTATTCCTCTAGAGAAAAAAATCCATCTAGAGAGGAAAATACCTTGAAAAAGTTAAAACTGGATATAAATACGTCTGAAAAGGTTTTTCCAAAGTGAATTTTCTCACACTAGCAGAAAAGAAAATCCATGTTCCACAGAGAAAAGCTATTGATTGACATGAATAGCTTTTGGTTTCTTATAGCTTCGGTTTATGAAGGGTTTACATGACATTCTGGAGTTCAATAGCAAGAAAATTTATTCAAAACTATGGTTGATCTATGTTATCTGAAATAATTATTAGTTCAAAGCTAAAAACACAGGTTGGTTTTCACTGCAAACATTTAGAAATTCATTCAATGTGTTTCAATTTGAGCAAAATCACAGTTTGCATTAAAATCGGAGTTCCATGAAAATAGTTTCTTTTTCATACTAAGTACTGTAGATGATCCAAAGAACAGAAATTTGATATGAATGGTATCTCCTTATAGCTGTAACCCTTAAAATCACAATACTCACTTAAAATCACAATAGGCTGCTGCTATTATATCAAGGGTAACATATTCAGTAGGTTGGATCTGGCTTTACCTACTGAAGATGGATCATTCTTTATGAATGCAAAAAAAGTCACATAAATATAAACACAAAAAACTTTGCATTTGCTTCCATGGCAATTTAAGGAAAGTATTTAATGAAACTATCAGTAAAACTGTGAATCAGACTATAAATATGATAAATGTTTATTTTTTATTGAGCAAAAGGCTTAATTTGCTGGGGAGGAGATGCATACAGATGTTGCAGGTAAGGCAAAAGCAGGACATGAAATTACAGCCTGCCATCTGTTTTAACAAATTAAATTTTTAGTTCTGCCAGTCAAAATTTAAAACTCATGATTAATGCACTGTGCTCAGCTTGAAGCTGTTGGAAAGACAGGCTGCTCAGCACTGTGTTCTACTACAGCTAACAAGGCAGATGAGGGAGGTCAAAGCTTATTTCTTGTACTCTTTCACAGGCAAGGAAACCCTGTTCTTCATCTTTAATATCTTTAATTCAGAAAGCTCAGTCATCTCCAGTATGTTTTATTTGAAAAGAGAAGGCCATGAGAAAAAGGTGAATGGTAAGACTCTGTTCATGTTACTCTATGTATTTTTAGTATTTTGCAGAGGTTAGTGGTTAACACTGCAGGCAATGATTCTAAACCACAGAAACCTTGCAAACAGTAATGAATATAACTGGTAATACTTTCACAAAGGATACTAATTATAAAGCTAAGGAGGCGTGCTTTCAAATGTCTATACATTTTTCCATTTGTCATGTATTTTTTGTTTTTCAAAGGAAAGCCTTTCAAATTATTTTCTTTTATTTTTGAACAATATTTTTAATGTTCTATAGGAAACGATATACATTTTTTGATGAAAATTCTCTTTATCGTAGTTTTCAATGCTCCCTCTCCCCCTGCTTTACCATTTCTTCTTATTTTCCCTTGGGCTGTTGTGAGCCTCACTAGAATGAATTGTATCTGGGCTTTGTTCAGGGTTGTATATCATTAATCTTTTTTGCATTTTGCATTCTGCAAGCTTGAAAACTTGAAACGATGTTGATAAGTTAAATAAGCAATAACCAAAATCACAAGGAGAAAAATAGGAAAACTGGAAAGGAAATGAAAACAAATCGCAAAGCTGGAAATAATTTCTTCTATTCCATTTGATGGCAAAAACTTGGACTGAGGACAAAGAATAAGGGGGGAGGGGAAGAAGTATCATAGTTTTTGTTTTCCAAAACTAAATCAATGTAGGAATTCCAGGAACTGGAATTCTTGGAATAAGGTCAAGTTTGCCAATTTGCATTTTTTGTAACATACAGATTTTATATTAAAATCAACAAAGTATTGTTTTCTTTGGTAAAAATAAGACCATGTTATTTTACAATGAGAAAAATATCAGATGGAGTATGCTGTTCAGCTCTTCTGAAGCTGATGACTTCTGCACTCTTGTGGATTATAACTGTGACTTGGAATTTAGGAGTTTTTCCATCTGTGGTGATTTAAGAAGCATCCCCAAGCTACCAAGTTCCAGTTCTGAGAGGTTATGAATGCCAGTGCCAACAGTATATGAACCACTTGCTGGACAAAAAGAATTTCGAAGTTTCCTTTGCACTGTTGTGCTTTGTCCCTTATATATGCAATGGTATTGAACATGGATGACACACAGACAAGGACAGAAAATTAAATCTCCTGGAGGAAAGAAGTGTCATCTGTTTCAAACTCTCAGACAAGGGAGGAAGGGAAGGAGGGAGGAAGGAATGGTGGGATGGGGGGAGGGAGGAAGGAAAGAAAACACTTTATTGTTTCTTTCATGGAGAAAGCACTCAAGTTCTGAGCCTCCCAACTACTTTAGGAAATTTCCACCTTTCCCAAGAATGATTAGTTGCATCTATCATGTTGTCAGCTCTACATTTTTACAGTGCTAATACCAAGGTGAAAAAGGGCCCTGCAAACATGAGGTTTTACTGGTGACAGGGCAGTGTTCTGCAGTTACAGTTGAAACTAATATGTGGCCTCTGAGGAATGTACCCTGACAGATTATGTGCTTGGGGAATTACTCTGCCAGGCAGCTTCACATGAATGATGCAGGTCGATATCTCTTGAATAAAACTTTTGAAGAGGAAAGACATTTGTGACTTAACCTCATACTTAGTTTTTTTCAGATTAGCAGACCTCATTATTATTTTTGAAATTTTTGTTAATGGCTTTGTGATCCTGTTTCAAATTTTGTGACAGTATGTTAAGAACTTGGAAATTTATTCAATTAAAGAAACTTGTATCTTTCAAAGAAAGGACTTCTCTCAGAAACAAAATCACTTTTTCTTAACTCCCAGCCTTTCCTTGGTAACCAGATAAAAGAAATTGAATCATAGTTAGTCTTCGCACAATTTGTTCTTTCCTTTAGAGTTTCTTTGGCTGACAAATTATCAAATGTATGTAAGACTTCTAGGGAAGTTTCTCTCTAATTCTAATTGTGCAGGTGTGTGTGGATCTGATTTACAGCATAGTCACTTCAGGATGAAACAGAGTATTTAGGAAAGTTCAGTATGAATGAAAAAAAATATATCTACTTGCATGCTGGAATTATTAAAGTCCAGTTTCCAGCATTCTAGGGAAAAGAGTTGATCATTCAAATAAATACAGCCTATATTTAGTATGTTGTGTCCCTGCTGCATATGTGCATGAGTGCATGCATTGTATCAGTAGTATCATCCATTTTGAAACTCTAAAGCAGTTTCCCTTGTATGTCATTGCCAGCCCATTTTCATCCAAGTAGGTCAAATTCTCCTTTTTCAGAATAGCACCTATTTGCCCTGTCCTATGTAACTCTACATATTTACAATGTGTAAGTTTAGCTATTTGCATTTTACACACACACATATAGAGATATGTCTATTTGTGCAGTGATTTATGTCATAGTTATACATGGACTTGACTATCTTAAAGGTCCTTTCCAACCAAAGAGATTTTGTAGGTGTTCAAATCTCTAATATGCTTAATAATCTTATTTTTTTTCAAGCAAGTCTTTTTTTGAACAAATTTCAGATATCAGGTTTTTCTGGGGTACAGAATTTTACAGGCACAATGCTCAGTAAGCAGTGATTGTTGTAAAAACCTGTTAGCATTTCTCTTCAAACGTACACTGCAGATTTATACTGTAGTGAAAACCTAAGTTGTTTCTAGTTTGCTCTTTGTTTATCATACTAAAATGATGTATCCTTCCCTGGATGCACACATGTAACTCCCATTAGTATTACAGTAAGTATCACACAAGCACTGAGGAGATAGAGTCATTCCCCAAGGCCTTTATGTTATCCTCCACATTAAATCATGTGGAATAGAACAAAATAATCTGAAAATATGAAGGCTTTTGAGCTAGGGCTGTTGATCTGTATTATCCTTGCTGCATTAATTCCACTGAATCAGCAGTAGCAACAGAGCATCCCCCACACCCTGCAAAGGCTACCTTCTGGAAGGCAGCGAGGGTCAAAAAGCTGCTCTGCTCGTCAGGTATGTGTGGTAAGTTGTAGGAAAAATGCAAACTCTTTGGTGAGGATAAAAAATACTGCCCAAAATTTAAAAAAACCCCAACATTTTCTCATTCGATATTGCTTTTTCTCTGTTATGGGTAGAGTAGTAGGTAGGTATTGATAATCAAGGTTTCTCAATAGGCCATTAAAGATTAAATTATTAGTGATCTTCAGCCATAAAGCTGGTAGAAATTTGAACATTTCCTTATTAATGGTTATATTTTTATAATATCAAAGAGCTTTGATAGTTTGTGATAGAGGGAAATCTACTAAAGAAACACTCTCCTGAAACAGCCTTTTATATTAATAAGTTATTAATAACTTATCATATGTAATAGTTTTGAACAAATTTTTACTTTTTGAGCAAAACTAGGAGAAAAACATAGCTTTTGGACAGTAGCTAAACTACTTCTAAAGCTGGTGATGTTGGTGTGCAGCTTCCATTCTCCAGGATGTGTCTAACTATTCTTTTAAATATGACCTCACTCAGTAATACCAGTTGTTCTTTACAGACAATTTTGAGAAATACAGAAGTTCTAGAGGAAAGGTTTCTTGAAAACAGATTGATTTCTTAAGATTTGTAAAACATATTTAGGGTATGTTTCATATGCCTTTCTGAAGGATATATTGAGACTTTTCCAAGCATATTCTGAATGAAATTTACAGCCTCATCATTAATTTAGTTCTATTCATGCATAATCTCTGTTACCATGCCTTTATGTGTTTAAAGTTCATATGTCTTCCTGGCTGTTATCATGAACTCTTAACTCAGTAACCATAGCTTGCAAATATTTTTTCACTTACTGCTGATTGTTGTCTTTCTTACCTGTAATAAAACTAAGTAAACAGCTGCAGGCGACATATGCTTATCTTATTGGTAGGCTGCAAAAGTATGAGTCAGAGTGAATAATTATTGCTTCAGAGCAAAGGAAGCTACCCACCTTGTGTCATCTTTGAAACTTTTAAATGTATTAGGAGAATTTTGGTGAGGAAAGCCAGACTGATCCAAATTAATGGATCTTAACATTTAGTTCTAATGTAAAGAGACAGAGTAAAAGGTCACAGAAAAATCTCATTACTGTTAATCTGCCAAAGATGAAACTTGCCCTGATATGGGACAAACTGTTATGTTAAAGAAATGCATCTGAAAATCTCATCTTTATAAGACTGATTTCATTACTCTCTGAATTCAGTGGCAAATATCCTGATGTTATTAATGGTCACAATTACTTTGCTGCAAGATTCACTCATCTTTTGCATCTCCAAGATTTTATTCACAGTGAATCTCTACTGATATTTGAGGAACTCTTACTTTCATTTGGTTGTCTTGGAACTGGGATATAAGGCTAGCTTGAGAAGTCATGTGTAAGGTGGGAAGAGGTGTTGAGGCAGCTGCTACATGAAAGAAGATATCTAGCCCTGCTGGATAGAAAGAAACAGAAAGAAAAAGACACCAGACTGACTAATTTATCTCTACCGGAACACAAGTTTCTTTAGTGAAGATCAGGTGATATTAATTTAGTTGGTTTTGCCTTATGCATTGGTGACTAAAGGTCACATCCTTCTAGTCCTTTCGTTCCTGTTACATATCGTGTTTTTTATGCGACCTCATTTCATTTCTCTTCTACTCATGTCGTTCCTAGGTAGGGAATATGAAAGGGGCTGAGGAATGGGTGGGGAAAGGAATAGTGTCTATATGAGTATTTCCTCCTGATGTTTTCTTTGATTTCTTCTTGATTTATTCTACTAGATTTCTTGTTGATGTTTGGTTTATTCATGTGACTCAACCGTACTGCTTTCCTAATGGTTAATACTAAATTTCTTGACTTTCCATTTCACCACACAGATTGGCAGCTGACAGAAACTAGTAGATGAGTGGAGGTTGTCAGTCCATCCACATCTTTGTTTTCAAAAGGTCATTCATTGGATCCCTCCTGTCTTATTTCCAGAGGACCTTTTCTAAGGAAACTTGCTGCTTCCTTCTCTGACACATGGGAGGCCATGTTAAAGAAATCCAATCTTCAGTCTTCCCCATTTACCCTGCTGAAAAAGCTGCTTAACTATGAAGATTTTATAAGTTATTTTAATTCAAATACATTCTTCATCTTGGGTCTTCTTTGGGCCTTATACTACTGTGTTATACCACTGTGTACTGCCTTTACATTTCTGCCATATAGTCCACAGAAAATTAGGGAATCTTCCAGTATCTTCTCAAATCATGTCATGATTGGACTGCCTGTCCTTTTGATCAGCTGTTATGTATCTTCCTATTCAAAAGCACTGTCTTGCACTCATCACTGTGTTTGTTATCCGTATATCTTTTTCATAGGAAGCATCTGTCAGACTATTACTTTGGTACTTCCATAGAGGAACATATTTGTACTGAAACATGTATACTATTCATACTAAAACAAAATGTGAAAGCAGAAAATTAAAGAAGTCCATGTGAAGAATTACCACAAAAGTAATTTTTGTAGGTTTTTTCTTTATTCTTCTTCCTACTCAGTTCTCCCTTGAGCTGTGAAAATTACAAAAAGGTTTAAATTTTTATGAAGCTATGGAAAGGTGCAAGAGTTATATTTCCTGATGAGAAAAGAAAGCCCAAATGGGCACGTAACATTATTATTTTAATCTGTTTGCTTTAGCAGGAATACATTTATTGCATGCATTTAAAATGCTGCCTTCGTATCCCAGTGCGAGCTCAGCTATTCTCACTTGTTTCTAAATTTAGCATGACTGCACAGAAACAGAAAGGAAAAAAGCAAATAAACCTTGAATCTTCACTTCCATCAATAGTTAACTGTTAACTGAAAAAAAAGATGAAGCTCAGGTGCTCTTTAAAGGTTTTGTGATTCTGTATTGGTTGTGTTAATGAAGCTCATTCTCTGATATAACTGCACACGCTAATGTTTCCTGCATTACTGAATGAATTCCCTTTTCTTTTATGGCAGAGCAACTCTCCAGTGAGAAACTGAATTCATGACAAGATATAGGTCAATGTCTCCCATCTGACTAGGGCAGCCCTCCCACTAGCCTGCAGAGATTGTGGGTGGTAATGAGAAGGGTGGAGGTATTAGCAGAGATTAAAAAAAGTGATATGAGCTCTGCTTGTCAGGAAAATGATCCATTATTCTAGTCTTGCAGACCTGATGTTTAAAAAAGTAGTAGAACGTCTCTGATGCTGCAGGTTAAAATGGAAAGTGAAGAGGCAAAAAAGTCATTGGTTTTTCTGCTTTGGTACATAACTAACAGTGTTAGAAAGAAACCTTTTAAGCTTGCTTGTAGCCTTTTGCCTCTCCCAGAACTGACAGCAGAAAAGAATACAACTGAAATAGTGTTCATAAATTGCTGGCTATGCTGCTGTCAGTAATGAGAAAGGTGATTCCATGCAGAAGGAAACATCAGGCACTCAACTGTAATTATATCATGTCTGAGATGATGGTGAGCAAAACAAGGATACGTCAATGAAAACCAGAGGTTGTATATACAGTATCTTCCACCTCTGAGACAGCAGTCTTAGACTGCTGCTCCTTCAATAAACTGAAGTTTTTTATAACAGTAGTTTTTAAACCTGATTCTTATAAAGGAATATATAAAGTATAAAGAAAGGTTTAGACCTTTTTAAGGAGTCTCTAAATTTCCATGTGACAAGTGTCATGAGAAAATACTTCTTGGGGCAAGGGAATTCTAACAGTAAACTCTTCTTAACAGTGACAGGATAATTCTTATGTGAATAGTTTGTTTACAAGGGCTCTTTAGTAAAATAGATAAGATGGGTAAGTGCTCAAATACACAATTCCATTGACAGCAAAGGACAGATACTTCACCATGATCTGAAGAGCTATGATGAGATGCTATACAGAGACACATTTACTTTTGTAGTGCCAGTCTTCAGTAACAGGCAATGCCCGCTGGAGGACTGATCAGTTACCTCACATGCTCTGTAGAGTTGACATAACTTGCTGCAACCCAACTGTCACAGTGTATTTCAATTAGGCTCAATCCCTTACCTAAAAAGGTCTGAAAAGCTAATTGGCACTGAGGCGCTTTTGTCTCCCAGTTGCAGGGGAAAATATAATTATACAGCAGACAGGGGAGAGGGAATGCACAGGGAAATTATGTTTCCTACTGTTATTAAAATATTAGATATGGATCATCACAGCTAGAGATAAGGAGACAAAGTTAAATTTCTCCCTGACAGGAACAGGTTTTTATTTTGCATAAGAAGATCTCAAAAATTAAAAATACCCTGTCTTACTCAGAAAAGCAGTGCTATGGTACCCTCAGATATTCTGGAAAATCTTACTTTCAGGGAGCATCTGGCAATAGTATTCTTCTTTAAATGTCACATTTAGAAAAATTGATGCATTATCCTTCTTATTAAATACAAACATTTTGAAAGATGCATGAAGGATTCATGCAAAGCTTTTACATCTTTCCATTGTAAATTATTAATTTACTGTTTTTAAATTTTTAAATTTACTGCTTTATGTTCTAAAGGGTTTAAAAATCCACTCCTCTACTTTTTGCCAGTGGAAAATAAATGCTAGTTGAGTGCCTCTGTTCATTTCCCAGTTTGTATCTTCCAATTCAGAGGTATAGAGAGAACTATTTCTTCATGTACTGCCGCTACCATCTAGTGTTGTGAAAAATGCTAACCAGGATTTTTATTGTGTGTACTGAATGAATATCCCTGGATACTTCAGCATAGTTTCTATAAGAGAAGACAGCCATTCAGTTACATTTGTTGTTACAGATTTCTGGTTTTGTGACAGGAGAGAGAGAAATAACCAAATATAGCTCCAGAGCAGATCTTCTGGTTTGCAGCTACACCATATGCCCACCACACACAATATGTCTTGATTATTCCAAAAATTGAAGTGTAGATGGTAAAACATGACACTTTAAATGTATGGCTGGTATAGCACTATTGACTTCAGAGAAATTACACAGCAAGATATCCGGCCCAATGACCAAACAGGTACATATATTTTCAGCATAACTGAGAGATCCTTTTCTACTCCTAGAGAGCTTACAAACTGATTCTGAAACTAATTGAAAAATCACTCTGTTTTTTTTCCTCTTTGTAAAGAAATTGAACTCATCTGGTATATGTCCCTTTCATAACAGCATTCTCTGTGGGTTTTTAATCAAATCTGCTGTCTAACAAGAATTTCTGCTTGCTCTCTTATAAGTAAAAGCATCCTTTTTTTATTAGAAACAGTAATTTTATTAGATCAGTATTAAGGGTATTAAAGAAGATATTCTCACCTCTCAATTTAAAAAGTTGCATATTGGATTTGTATGCCATATATGAAACCACTGCACATATTCTACCCCATTAGGGTACATGAGGACATGTAGTGTATTACCATCCACCAGCAGTCCATTTCGTGTTCCATATTTCATAGTGTTAGATTCAGACTTTATGCAAAATTGATATAAATCCTAACATTACAGCTGTCAATACACAACTCTCCCTGCCCGAAGAAGTATCCCACAGAAATGTCACATTCAAAAGGAGACTGCATATGAAAAGGAGGGATGTTTAAACTTATTTGGAATAGACCGGAGGCAAGGAAAAAGGTGAAGGGCTTTGACATAAGTAAATGACACCTTGTTAATAGGTTTTAGCTTTTTCTCTGACAGACAAATTGCAGTTTTCCTACTGTCACTTTTCCTCACACAGTACAAGGCTACCCCAACTCCGTCAATGTAAAATGTAAGATTCTGAGTGAATTCAGGCAGCTTTGGTTCCAGAGTTTTAATAGGTCAGTACTTCCTTCTTTGCTTGCCTAATGTTTTTCATTTTATTGCTGCTGGAAGAACAAGCCAGCATCTTTTTCTTCCTCTCATGGACTTCAGCAGAGTCTTGTTAGAAAAAGATAAATCTGTAGCTTGTATCTGGTTGACATAAAGATTAGAAAGAAGGTTGCTTATTTAAAAACCCATTCTTCTGATACCCTTTCACCTGTTCAGTATTCTTTTTTTTTAAATGCCTTTTACTAAATCAGCACTAATATTTTTGAACAAGTAAAAGCAAGTGCCTTCACTCATTGACCTAAAACTAGTTTTTAGAATCTAAGCGATGGAGAGAAGCAGTTTGGCGCACTGGGATTGTCTATGCTTTAGCACAATTTAAGAATGATAAATCCCCCAGAAGTGTATATCAGCAAACACTGATCAATGGTTCCACACCTGTTTTCACCCCCCAAAATTCTGTCCAAATTATATAAGCACTCTTGGGCAAGATGTCTTTTTCTTTTATCTTTTGAACTCAAGATATGGTATTGTAAGCCAGTATCAAGGCCGGATTCTGCATCACTTCATTACAACAGCAAGAAGACAGCTCTGTTTCAGTTTCCCTGGACTTTTTAGGGTTCATTTTTCTTGAATATGAATTGAATTATCACAGTGCTGTCTCTGCTGATTTCATTTGACATTTCTTTCTATTTAAGTCATTCTCATTTTTAAATGGAGAAATTCAAGACTGTTGTATAGGCTTTTCTGGGATGTGATGGGTCAGCTAGGGAGCAGAATGTGTTTTGACATCTAATATACATGCAGGAACATGGGCTTGTCAGCTTAAGTAGATTAACAAGGAAGTAAAAATTTTAGCAGTGCTTAATGATATCAATGACTAGCAAATGTCCTAGAAAGACATGCCACAGTTAATGCTTCCCAAAGTCACAGAAGAAACTCTTTGCCAAACTCAGGAAGACAACTCTGCATCATTTGAGGTTCATTCATGTTTGAGAAAGATTATTCTTGACCTTGTAAGTCCAGAAAGCATATTTTTAAAAACAAAGTCAAAATTGACTGAATAATTGCAGGAAAGTATTTGAATGCACAGACAGCTTAGGGGTTTAGCATCAACACTGTTTTAAGAGACTTTTCTTTGACATGGCCAGAATTTCTCAGGTTAATAATTTAAGTGAGCTAGGCAATTAAATATAATAGATAAAAGTGGCGTGCAAATACAAAGGAACATTTCTTGCTGAGATAATAATAGGAATAATTAACTGTGGAAGTCAAGTAACAGTGCAGAACTCAATATATTACTGCTCCAGGTTTTTTTCAGAAACATTTCACTTTCATACTCTGACTTCACCTGCAGGGAATAGACAAGTTAGTAGCACTAACCTGAACTAAAGAAGAAATGTCTTAGCAAAATGTAGTTTTAAACTACAGATGAATCTTTTCTTTTTTTTTTTTTTTTTTGGTGGAAGTTCAATTCTAATAATAAAAAATGGATTTGTGTGCTACAATGCATTATCTATATTAGTGTCTGATTGTCTAATTTATTTAAGGAAACATATACTTATACCAGCAGGTTTCAGAAAAGCTCAGTGGAGAAACAAAAATCTGTACATTCCTAGTTTCTTCTGACCAGTTCACACATTGCAGAGCAAAATAGTAATGTGATTTTAATTTCTTAACTATCTAAGACTAATATAGATATCTTAAGATTCCTTTTCCTTTGGACAGATCTGTTTTTAACCCTCTTCAACATGAGCCAGAATCATTAAAGCTGTCTGAAATATGTATGGTAAGTCATAAATTCATCACAAAAATTAATCCCAAAGAGACTTCACATTCAGGTGTAATTCAGTGACTAGCTTTGATTGAAAACACAAAGTGGGAGAGTATCAAAGTGGACAAAAAACATTCCCTCTAGACCCATCCAGAGTTTCTACAGTACTTCCCTGTATGGAGTCCTTTTCTCATCTTCAGGGGATTTTGAGCTTTGTTTCTGGACTGTCTGCTTTTCTGCATTAGACACTTTAATTTTCTTGACAATCTTTTGCCCAGTGTGAACTAATGAGAGATGTACTAGAGCAGTAATTAGAACCACCAGGCTAGACCATCTTTCTCTGCTGCTTCCTGACTGAATGTGCTTTACATAAAGAGAAATCAGGTTTTTTTTCAGCAATGGATTCTGCAGTGTCACTTTCTCCTGGAGGCCTGAAGGTGACAGTTATGGTCCCCAGCCACCACCATGACAAAGTGGTGGAACTTATGTATTGCACATCCCATGGGAGACTTCTGACTGCCTTGCTCTCTCAGCATAGGTGGAAACATTGAACAAATCTAATTTTTGAATGGCGTTATTTTTTCTCTAAGTGCCCAAAAGCAAAATGCTGAGTGGAAAATTTCAATTAGGAAGAAATGCTTTTTCTTGGGATCCTCATTTTAGCGGGAAGTCAAAATTTGGAGTTTTGCTTTGTTTATGCAGTTTGTCAGAGAGATGATAGCATTGAATATTTCTGCAATCCTACAGTCAGCAAGTGCTAGAACGAAAATACTGAGCTCTAAAATGCAGCAGACTTCCTCCACCTGAGCAGGAAGCATAACTTTTCTCATGGCCTCAGTAACAGCAGGCATCTGTTATTCAGTAGCAGACAAGCAAACTGGGAGGACATGGCAGCATTTTTTCATGTGTTACATGTAACATGTCAAGAAAAGAGGGCAGCTCTCAGGCCTGCTGAGCAGAATTTAAACTTCCTGCCTTTATTTCAGATCATTAATCGCCATGACCATTAGAAAAAGAAGGTGATTCACTGGAAAACAGACAGCATGGGTTTATGGGGACACAAGTGATTAGATCACATATATTGTTCTCATTAGTTGTTTTGTTTCTTCCACTGATTGCTGAATTTTAGTGATAAATGGCAGCATTGTGTATAATTAATGCTGTGCATAGTTTGTAGTGTACTTAGACATCCTTTTAGATAAAAGGTACTTACCATTATCTCTGTGAATCACAGGCTGTTGTCTTGTCAGGAGATACAGTGTGACATTAACTTTTTGCCACAAATCACTTTCCTCCCACACCTTGCACTTGTACAGAAACAAGGCATCTCAGGGGTTCCATGTTTCATTCTTATATCATTAAGCCAAACCTTTACCTATAGACTTTTAAATAGTTTTCCTTGTCTTTCTTTTTATCATCCTTCATAAATCATGATAATTTAAATAGTGGATGGTCTGTACAAAGCTAAAAAAATATCTTAACTCCTTTCCCTATCCAATTCTTCTTTTACTATTCAATCAACTGCTTAAAATATTAACTGTTAATGGTATCCATTAACTTCATAGCTGGATCTTTTAAAATGTTTGCTAGAAGTCTGCAGTACATATATTGTCACAAACATTTTAAAGCCTGCTTAGGGTAAAAGAAATATTGGTAACACTTTGAATATATCTGGATTAATGTGATTAATCCCCATGTGCCATTTACAGTGTTTTCCTTAGAGCAGTTTTGCACTGCGTTTTTGTGTCAGTCTCAGGAATGGTCAGGAAAGATAACATGCTCTTAGATCTGTCAGCTGGCACCCTTTCATATAGGGGCACTGCAGCAAGCTGCAGACCACCCTGTGGACACGATTAGGAGCATCCAAATCCTTCATGTATAGACACATCTCGAATACCCTTTCGTGATATGCTGTCTACACCAAATTTTGTGATATGCTTGTATTTGATTTATTCTCTAGTGGTAGAGAATTTTGAAGGGTGAATTATTTGTCTGAGACATACTGAATACTGTTAGGGGTTTTTTCAGGCTTTGCCAGATTTAAATACTGAAATGCATTTGTTATCATGGCTGAGAGTATTTAACCCTCCCGATAGAGAGCACTGAATAGGCCAAGTTTCTGTGTTTCAGCTACTGAATTAATTGTTCAGCATCCTGTTATAAACCTCCATGGTTTTTCTTCATGAACCCAGAGTCCATTACTGCACGTGTGCCTTGTCTTTATTTAAATCCTGTTCCACCAGCCAAGACCAGCCAAGACAGGAGATTTGTGATCTCAGCAGGAGAGTAGACTGTGTAGAGTAGTAGCATCACGACTGTGCCACCCCAGCCCACAAGTTCTCTTGAGCGTTTGCTAGAGCCCTTCGGTGTGCCGGAGCCCACATTTTGAATCTCTGAAGCTTTTCCCAAGTGTAATGTATCTGTAATTGACAGACTCTTTCAGGGGAAAGAAGCATTTTGTTCAGATGGCGCTCAGGCACTCATCTAGGTTAGGAAGGTGGTTACACTTTTAGAACCTAAAGTACTGCTTAGCATTGGTTACTTGAATGAGGATTTTTGAAAAATGAATATTGCTTAATTATTGCCTCAGATTTTGAGTGAGTTATTGTTTTCTGCCATCAGTTTCTAAAGCTTACCTCTCTGAAACCTTGATTTTCTCCCACCAAGGTATCAACAGATAGAAAAACCACATATTTATTGAGATTAATTCATCATTGTAAGTGTACCTCAGACAGAGAGACAGCTGAGCAGTAGGAGTTAAGTGATAAGAAGTCTATGACAAAGATGCCCACTAACTCCATGAAGTTGTTATTGTACACAACCCAAACAGACATTTATGTTATTATTTTATTTACATAGAACAAGATAACAGACATTTTAGCCAGCTTTTTGTTTGTGCTACTTTTGCAAAAAAATAGATATAATTATTAATAATTTTCTATGAGCTTAAAGCCTAAGAATTAGTCATAGCAATCAAGGCAATATTACTATGAGAAATTCCTGTTTCAATGTCCTGTGTGTCACGATAAGTGAAGTACTCTGCAGGCCTCAGCCCTAGTGAAGTCATTCAATAGTCTAATGTATTATTTTATGTAATTTAAAGTTAATTAATTTTATACTGAATAACTGACAAAGCTTGTATCAGGCCCTGTTACAGCAAAGATGCCGTGTCATTATGGATGTTGGATTGTTGTCATATTTATCTTTCTGAAATAGTTGGCAGTTATGTGAAAATTTGGATAACTAAGTTGTACATGAATTCTATGTGTCCTTCTAAAGAATCTGTGCATTCAAAGACAGTTCATGGATAATTTTCAAATAATTCTAAGTATACGGAAATATACCTTTTAAAGACGTATTTTTCCTATGCCATTAGAGGCTGTGAAGGATGTAGAGGAGAAGGAGAGGCAATATTGCAAGGTACAGCTCTGTTATCATCTCCTGGCTGAGATTTTTCACTCCGTTATGCCATTTCTCAATCCCTGCAATGGCTGCTAATGAAATTCTGACAGTGTAGTGTTTGACTTGATCAGCTGAATGACTGAAGAGACTGTTTTTCTGGATATCATGTTGTTGTACGTTTGAATTGCTCTATTTTTAACTTGATTTGTTGGGGTATTTTGTATATGTGAAATGACTTGGATGCATTTCACATACAGAAGAATAACAGCTGGTGAGGGGGCGAGGAAGTGTAAGCTGTAGCTACCAAAACATGGGGATAGCTTTTATCATATGTCATTATGTAGAGAGTTCTTCTCTTCAGACTGTATCTTATGCTACTATTCATTCTTCCTCTAAAAGATCTGCATTCCTAAATGAGTTTTTTCCTGAAGGCAAAAAATAATGTGGTAGTGTCCTGCCTTGCAACAATTGTAATTATGCTGCAGCAAAGTGGAATTAATCCTAGTGTAATGATTGAATTAGAACAAGCACCCTCTTAAGCAATTGTCTTTCTTCCATGGTTTAGGTTTGATCTCATAATGCAGGAACTATAGAGGAAAAAACTGGCCAGAAATGGTCAAGCAGAAAATCTCTCTGAAACCGTGTACTTGCATGGCATTTTTATGGTCCTGCATTAGAGACACTGGGCAGGTCAGAAGGCAGGAAATTGGGTAAACTTCAAATTATATTTAGGCTTAGGAGCTTATCCAATCTGACAGCTTCTGCAGAATACTTTGGTGTGCAGCAAGTTCTAAGGGGAAAAATAGAGGGTTTTTATAATATCAATACCTGAGGGCATAGCCTTTCTGCAGCTTCCATATGCTCTCCTAATGAATGAAGCAAAATCAAGAGTTGAAAAATGTATTACAAAAGCTGTTTGAGGCACTGCTGTTGAGTTCAGTAACTGCAAACCCATGCTTATAATTTATTTAGTTATCACCACTTTCTTAAAGGTGCTTAGAATTTCTTACACATCACAAAATTTATCTTTTGATATAAATGTCAGAATTTTGAAACTGTTTATGACAAAAATAATTCATTAGCAAATAGCTTTTCTTATTGAGAAATAATCCTACAAGAAAGCTCAAAAAGAAAATACTAAATATTGCAGTACTGGTCAATTGTAGAGGTGTTTCTTTGAAACCAAATGAAGAGAACTTAATTGAAGCACAATAGAGCATGTAGAACATACAGTATCAGAGCATGTTCTGAGTTTTTTGGGGGAAATCAGAAGAGCAGCCCTGTAGCAATCTGTGCTCTCAGTGGCCCAAATCTTCTCGTCTTGTCACCTCTTTGCCTGATAGCTTCATCCATGTGTGCTATGTTCAGATCAGATGAAGAAGAGGTTCTCCAGAGAGTGAGCAGTAGACCTTACCTCTTGCTCCTGTGGGTGCAAAAAGTATACTCAGATTCACAGAAGGAACTTAGAAGAGAGATCTGTTGAAGATTATTCCAACAAACTAGTGTAGGCTCAGAAAATCCTCTAAGACAAAAGTGGCCTGGCACAGTATTAACGGCGAGAGACAGATTTCTTACTCTGTTCTAACTCTTCCTTTCATGCCTACTTAATGCTGTGCACAAGACACTGCATTGGGATATTTTGTCAGAACCAGTAGGGCCATGCACTTCTGTTGTTGCAAAATGTAAGCACTGGCACAATATAAGTAATGTTTTAATTATACTTCATGAGAGCTATTTTGAGATTTTATACCAATTTATGCACAAGTAAGCATGAAATAGAATACATATTTCAGCAAATTTCATGCTGTGAAGTGATATAAAGGAAGAGCTTTCCTCCTTAAAGTGCTGCATGCATAACAGATTTGTGAATAGTGATGGGGCCATCATGTATTATGCACTGCCCATGATATTATAAGTGTTCTATAAAATGCAAAGGCTAATAAGCAGCAAGACAGTGACATGCCAAAGCATAATAGTGAATGTGTGAATAATTTTCTGGAAGTTAATAGAGGCACTCATGTTCCTTGAACAATCATAGCAGCTGCTCTGGAAAATTATTACAAAATGCCACTCTTGTTCTTGGCAGGTCTGTGCCCTGTGTTTATTTATAAACACAGATGTTCAATATTAGATACAAAAGTAGGTTTCTCATTGTTTTAGTGTCATCAACCTCATAGTGACATGGATGAAGAACTTACACAGTAAGCCTGGAAATTTCTTACTGAAAGACAGAAAATTTCTTCTTTTACAACTTTACTGGTTTTACTTCCTCCCTTTAGAAAAGGTCCTTGTAATTTCCTCTTATAGAATTCCAAATGTTTTGTTCTACAAGTCTGCAGTACAAGTCCAGTGCATTGAACAAAACCACTAATTCGGTATAGTTTTTAAAGTTGTGTTTGATTTTTTTATCATAGAATGGTTGAGGTGGGAAAGAGCGCTCTAGTGACTGTGTAGTCCAACACCCTGCCCAAAGCAAGGTCCCTCAGACCTGCAGATTCTTCAGTATCTTCTCCATTTGGGCTTTGAATATCTCCTAGGATGGAGATTCCTCAGCCTCTCTTGGCAACCTTGTGCCAGTGTTTGACCATTCTCACAGTAAAACATTTCTTAAGCATAAATGAAATGTCTGTGTTTCAGTGGGCACCCTTGACAAGTTGCCATCTCCCAGCACATACTTACACACATTGTCAAGCTCCTTCCTTTTCTCCTCCACGCTAAGCAACCCCTTCCCAGAAGCTCCCATCAAGGTCCAGCATCTGCTTTGTTACAGTTTTCTTCACAGGGGTGAAGTATTGTTAACTGGTGCTCGTATGAACAGCAGTAGGTCTCAGATCACAGGTGTCCTTTTCATTCACATTCATAGTCTTTAAGATTCAGAAGAGGCCTAGAGCTATTACCTGAGTCAAACCTCTACCACTGCACTGCCAAAGGCAGCTGCACTTTTCCCCCAGCTCATCAGATACCTGGAGCACTCGCTGATTCACAGTATCCAGCCCCTGTAAGGTACAAGGCCAGGAGCTAACCTAAGAAGCTTAATTTTCCACATCTTGGTGATATAAAACCCAGTATAGTTTTTCTCATTTTGATGGCATAAAAGGCAGTATTGTCCTGCAGGCATAGAGGTGACTTCTAGGCTTTCTGTGTTACATGACCCTAAGACTGAAAAGAGAGATCTTTTCTGGCATAGACACTCACTTCATTATTTGGCATTATGCATTTATGGTCTATGTCTAGAAGCCCTGAACCCCAGAGACTGTGAAGCACCCATTACATGCGGGCAGGTGAAACAATAGAAGTGGGACATCATCGCTCTGAGTAACCATGAGCACTTTGCCATCTTCAGTGTACATCTACACAGAGAAGCAAAAAAGAATAATTGGTGCTTCCAAGGCCTGTCTCACTTTGGTTCCTTTCTCTATGCATGCTCTGCAACTTTATGTTGCTCTGTAGGAAAACACAGTTTTAGATTTCCCGAGAGGTTGAGTGTTTTTATTAGATTTTTATAGCTGTTCACTGATCCTAGACAGAAGTAGGAATTATGATTTAATGTGAGGAACTGCTACACCTATCCAGCAGAGATTCAGAATTAAAAAATATTTTGCTTAAATTTTTGTACTTTAAAATAATTTATCCTTGGCATGTGGTATACAAAACAGGGTTTGATGACTATTGGTAGTTGTCTGCATTTTTGGTGTTCAAAATTGATGTTGCTAATTAAATAACAGAAACAAGAATAAAGAGTTACTTGCAGTCCGTGCAGGCTGCTCTTTAGGTGTTTTGTGTCACCTGGTTAAGTCTCAGCTCATTAGCAGAACTAAAGTCAATAAGTGTTTACAGAAGTGGAAGCAGCTGGAGAGTTTCAAAATCACCAGAAGCTGTGTGCAAGTGAACATGTGTGGTCATGGTCATGCTCCTGATCACTAGTATTAATAAATTGAAAAGCAGTAGAAAATGACAGCCTGTGTGTAGTTCTCTCTGTTGATTACCAAGATACAAGATATAATAAATTAATTTTAATACCTATCTGACGTGGCTATAGTTTCCAGTCAGTTCAGAGGTTGAATAGGGATTGCACTCACATAACCTTAGACTGCATGTAATCTTGGGAGTTCACTTGATTATCAGGTATAAACCTTGACTCACTTTCTGAGTAACTCCTAAAAATGCATTTTCTTGCATGTGAACCACCCTTCTGCTTCAGCATTCAATGTGATGACATATTCAATGCACATCACACTGCTGTTAGCTCTTGATTTCATACATGTCAAAAAATCTCTGGAAGTGGTTCCTTCTTTCTTTTCCGGATCATTATGAAAATTTTGCCATCTCAGTGTTGGTATATCTTTGCTGATATTTAAACATTAAATTCCTGGCCCCACAGATCCATTGATAGTTTTTCTTCCTTTACCCATTGCAAACAATTCATGTAGGCTTTTTCCTCCATTACAGTATTTATATGTTTATCTAAAGGGATACAAGTAAGCATCTTAACAGAAATGTGAATTTCTACTATTCTATTTGTGTTGTTTTCACAAGCTTTGCAGATTTATTCATGAGGAATCACTTCGGGTTTTCGTAACTGGAGAATATGTAGGTGTCAGCACTCTGGTTTTGAAAGCAGGGCAACAGAAATTCCTAGAGGGCTAGATCATATATGTAGCTCACAAAGTATTTCTCTACTTCTCCTAAAGCAGCTTTCTAATTATGGCCAAAGTCAGCATAATCATTTACAAGTCGGAGCTGTCATGAGCAGATACTTTCCCAGATCTGCAAGATATGGAGACAAGAGTCTCAGAATAGAGTAGCACTTCCACTGTTATGGTCACTGTTTTCAGAATTCAAAACATCCCCAGCCTGAGATCATAGTGATTGTGAAACTCTTTAGGAAACCTTGATTTACAACCGTGCTGTAGAAAAGGAGCTCTTATTCAGAAAGACAAAACTAATGGCACTACAGAAGCACAGCTATCACTAGTGTTGTGAAATTATCCTTCACATCAAGTTTATTTAATGAAATTTGAATGTTGGAGGAAAAAATGAGTGTAGGATTCCCACTGGGAAAGCAAAATGTATTCATAACATTAAATCTGATTTCCCAGATGTCTTTCTGATTTTCAATGTCTTGAATCCAGTCTGTCATTGTTTCCTAGTGCCAACTCTCATCATTCCTATTAATTCATTTCTGAACTAAGAACAGTACTAATGCTTCTCTTTTCAATTATAGAATCATAGAATGGTTTTGGTTGAAAGGGACCTTAGATATCATCTAGTTCCAGGTAATGGGCAGACACACCTCTCACTAGACCATGTTGCCCAGAGCCCTATCCATCCTGGCCTTAAACACTTCCGGATCAGGGGGACATCGACAGCTTCTCTGTGCAACTTGTTTCCATGCCTCACCACCCTCAGAGTGAGGAATTTCTTCCTAAGATCTAATCTAAATTTACCCTCTTTTAGTTTGAAACAGCTTTCCCTTGTTCTATCCCTGTGTACCCACATAAAAATTCCCGTTTAATCTTTCCTGTAGGCCCCATTCAGCTACTGGAAGGCTGCTGTAAGCTCCCTCTGGAACCTTCTCCAGGCTAAACAGCCCCAGTTCCTTCAGCCTGTCTTCACATAGAATAGGTGTCCCAGCCCTCTGATCATCTTTGCTGTCTTCGTCTGGACTTGCTTCAACAGTTCAATGTTCTTTTTATGTTGGGGACTCCAGAACCAGGTGCAGTACTCCACATGAGACCTTGTGAGAGTAATGGAGGAGACTCATCTCTTTTAACCTGCTGGTCACTCTTTCTTTTTATACAACCACTTCAGTTCAAACAAACATAGGCTCCACTAATAATTATATCTCTTTATATGTTCTATTGTACTTAAAGTTTGAATACACAGATACTCATAAATACCTTAAGGATGTAGCCTTGAAAATTCTCATATAATTAAATAGTCATCATCCATAAGGGTATAGAGACTGCCAACTAGAAGCTTCTTTCTTGCACAGACATTTTGTGGAAAACATCTTTGTTATGTAGATGTATATTCTAGCTCCTTCTATTAAATATTCCCAAAAATAATAAAATTACAAAAGTTTGAGTCACTGAATGAATATTTGGGTATTTTACTAACATCAATAGCAAAATCGTTACTAAAGTAGAAGATAAAGTCTATCTGTCGCCTACAAAATGAAAAAATAATATTTCTTCATTGCGTATTGAAAAATCTTTTTGTAAATGCTTTTTTTCGTTTGTGAAATGCTTTATTCTATATATATGCACTGTTAGTGCAGCAGACAGAGGATAAGACAGAACAGAGAATTACAATGATATTTAAGAACTTCACAGTTAGTGGCAGATTTACATCTCAGAATCTCTAATCACAGTCTAACTTCAAAAGATTGATGAGTCATAAGTATGTTTTCAAATTATATTGGGTAAAAAAAGACACCATTCAACTGACATGATGAAGTTCTTACTCAGGATATGCAAATAATTTAAATGGTTGCCTTGTATTTTGCATATTAGTTATGTAATATATTATGATTAACTGCAACAATTATTCTAAATAAAGCAGAAACATCTTTAATGGTATATAATACAGGCTTCAGAAAGAAAAGAAAATAAAAGTAACTCAATATGAAGTACATAAAAGAATTTTGATTCAGTGATCTTTGTAAATGATGCATGGAATGTCCTCTGTTTCTGTACTTTAAAACCTATGTAAATCTTAACATTTTGGACGTTTGTTAGAGTTAGAATATTAACAGTTGTTGTTGGCTATATGATGTTGTTATAGTCTTCAATGATGATGGCCATAATTCTGTGGCAGTACCACTGGCATACCAAATAGCAGTACCATTTCATACATTCTTTGTGTTTGTAAGCTAAGTCCTTTGCCAAGATGAACTTTGGTTTCTTCAGACCTAATAAGAGGTCTTACTCTCCTTTGTTTTATCCAGTGTGCTTACACGAAGTTCCTTTGTGTCCTCACATGAGAACTATAACTGTTTTAGCAGAGAATTACTATTTATTACTGAAGCATTCTTTCTGTTTGCACCCTTGCTCATCCCTGACACCCAGCATGACAAAAACCCTTAAGGTGTGTTTGAAATAGTTTAGGAGGAGTACAAATGATTTTGCATTTAACAGAGGAGACACCACATTGGATTACCTGTCTGACAAAAAAAGACCTGATCCAAAAAATATGATATATGCAATGGTAAGGGAAGAAATGAAAACACCATATAGATGACAGAACAATGCTAATACAATCTACTACAAACTCTTGCTGTTCATCGTATCAGTGTTTTGGTTGTTGAAGATAACTCTTAGGAAACACATACCAAGTGATGCAGCAGGAGCTGCTTCAGCCTTCATGGGGCTAATGAGCTCGTGTTGATCATCAGTCCTGCTTTTTTGCCTCATGGGCATAACATTACTTTATGCACCTGTTTGCACGTATTTGTCATGATAATGAAAGTAACCCTTTTATATACTCTAGTTCTAGCAGGACACAGGAGCTGCCCACGTGCAGTGTTCTCCCAGGGGAGTATGAGGCAGGAGATTGGGGACTGTATGGCAGGAGATCAGGGACTGCTTATGCACCTTTGGGAATAGCTGACAGGGAATGTATGGAATTTGATTTTCTTTCATCTGACTGATAAACATCACTGATTAAGGCAGATTAAAATGAGATGCCTAAGTAGTGCACATGAATGTGACCCTGGCAGCAGAGGCTGATCAGTTCTCATAAACGTAAAAGATACCTGAAAATAACTGAGAGGCAGGTGTAGTATTTTTAAATATGACAAGCTGTGTCGATGAGAGGATGAAATGTCTTGTGCGTAGAATACAAATTTTAGTAGGTTTTGTATAAATTGTCTGACATGGCAAATAGGAAGAATATGTTTATGAAGCTGAACAAAGAATTCTCCACGTAGTCTGGTATCATATTAAAAGAGGTGATGAAGAATTGAGGGCAAAGAGGTCTTAGCTGTGACATTCAATTTCACTGACTTTATTTCATTTCTTGCAGTACTAATTTCTAGAAAAAGCACAACTGAAAGAACAATCATGTTTTGGAAATCTTTTCATTATAACGACAGAATGTTTAAGAATTTTTCCCTTCCTCTTGCTGTTTCTTTTGTTTAAAACACACAGATTTCTTTAGAAAATTATCATTTTTAAAAGTTTTTTTTTCCTCTTTTCCCTCTTCCCTATATTTTAATTATACAATTTCTGCAAGGTTTTCTATGAATGTCCTATTTAATGAGAGATAATAATAATGGGGAAAAGATCAAATAAACAAGAATGTGTAAAAGCTATTTAGTTAAAACTTGAGCTTTGTTCATTCTAGCATGGCATTGTTCCATTTTGTTGTCCATTATTTTGGTTCAGTTTTGTTTCACTTATGGCATTGAGCATTTATCCACTACTATAGGCAAAATTTAATTATGAAATTGATAAGGCACGTTTGCTGTTTTTAGTTCTAGCTCAGAAGAAAATGCAGAAGAGGGATTCGCTGATAGACTGTGGATGAGCCTTCCCAATGTTAACAACCTTGACAATCAGCTACCATGTTAGCAGTAACTGGCCACATTTTTCATTGAGATAGCACACTACTCTGAGGCTTTGATCAAGTGGTAATAACGGATACTGGATGTCCAGAAATCAAGTGAACACATCTTTAGAGTAACTATTGCTCTTACACAACTGTTTCAGCTTTTTCTTGTGAAGCTGGACTTGTTTGCAAAGCCACGATAGCAATGCTATGGTAGAAGTAGGGCTGAACCCTTTGCTGTACAACTCTTTCTGTGTCATGTAGGTTAACGTGGTATGCAGGGACTACAACATCATGTTGGGTTGTATGACAAGGTCTTCTGTGTTATGCAGGCCTGACAAGAGAGGAGGTGAATGGATGTGATGTATACAAAATAGTTTTCTGTCTAATCACAGGTAGAAGGAACAAGAGCTTGTAAGTGATAGATCATTGGGATATTTTCTCCAAATAAGCTACCTAACAGTTCCTCCTGTTAGAAGTTGTGTAGACAAAATGGACAACTATAATCCCAGTCTCCAATGCACTTTTTGTCTTTCTGTGCATGTTGCTCTCACATCAAGTATAGATACACAAATTTAAATAATATTCATTCACTTTTGAGGCTTTGGAGCAATTTGTTTTGCTTTTGCACTTAACTTCTGGCCTTGTTAAGGTAGATGCACCTCCACTGACAAGTTTAGTCCCTAAGTTTTAGGTGCATACCAAGTGAAATAGAAACCCTACAGCCTTTTATTAACAGGCATAGATGCTATCGCTGTGTCTCTCTTCTGGGGAATAAGGGAGATGTCTTAGGCTTCTTTTTCACGAGGTCTATGAACATTCTTGCCATTGTTTGCAGGACTTGTGTTTTGACATGACAGATATAACCCAGATATTGTGCTGGATCAGAGCCATACGCTTGGTTTCTGAGAAGCTGAGTATTTCTTCCCAGGCATCTCTTCCTGCCCACACAGAGTAGCAGCTACAGAGCCACTGGGAATCTCCTAGCTTTACAGGAAAGAGGCAGATGTGCACATGCTGCATTTGTACAGAGAAGCAGTACCCTTCAAACACAAATGGCACTGCTAATAGTCACTTGGGAAAACTGGAAGATTATTTTTAACATGTTTAAAGAATTTTTTTTTAAAATGAGAAGGAAACCTCACTTACCAAGTTGCAATTGCTATTTATCACTGAAATAATTATGAATTATTTTGTTTTTGTGTATACCTGACAATGGAGGCACTGCATGCAAACAGTTTTTAATATTCTCTTTAAGCTGCTAAAATCTAATTATAGAATGGGGAGAAAAACATTTTTCTTATTCTAAACATTGTCTCCCAGTCATTTCAGAGCACTAATATCCCATAATACACAGCAGCACAACTTTTTCTTTGACTTCACAAATGGAGTCATCTCTAAACAAAAGTCCTTCAAATTAGCCTGAAAGCATTCTTTATAACTTTTCCCCTACTGGTTGAGTCAGAAAAGTTGTCCTCTCTTAGGACGTTTGGACAAGAGCGTATGTATCACATTTCTATAGCCAGAAACTTGAATCTTGAGCCACTGATGAAAAAATACAATGTTGTTATTAGTATTAATGGGAATCTTTGAAGTAAAACTCTCCTCAAACCTTTCAGTATTTGTTGTTGTGCCTCCTCTTTTCAGTGCTAGACAGAAGAAGGGAATCCTTTGGCTGTCCATTTGCTCAGAAGAAATGGAATTTGTATCATACATCCCCTAAAATACATTTAGCATTAGCAGCTTCAAGAGGACAAAGATGCTGAGAGAGTTGCCAAAACACTTTAAAGCCCTGGGGTTTCAAGTGAAAATATTGGTGTCCAAGTTATCTTTAGAAAAATGGTGTATCCGAAGGAAATTACTAATGCATATAAACTTCTGGCTATGAGGCTGGTACCATCAAAAGGGTTCTTTTATGACACTAGAAGATTCTTTGGTGATCTGTTAGGGAGAGATGCAATTCACCCGTCTGGAAGAGGCAGGGGAATCTTTGGCAGCTTGTTGGCCAACTCGGTGAGGTAACCTTTAAACTGCAAGAGTACTAACCCTGGAGGTATTTAAAACACTTGTATGTGTAGTGCTGAGGGACATGATTTTATTGGTGACCTGACAGTTTGAATTATTGGTCTTGATGATCTTAAAGGTCTCTTCCAACCCAAACAATTCTGTGATTCAGGAGACAGGGTCGAAAATGGCAATGCATCATGTCCAACTGAGGAACAAACCAGGACAATCAAAGCAGAAAAAGTTTCTTAACCTCTCAAGTTTCTTGTACCTTTAAGGCAAAGATACATATCCAGTCACATGAATCCATGACAGAATGAAACCTAAAGTAATGCAAATTTTGTCTAAGAAAAATTACAGGTCCCAAAGTTTTGCTTGCTTCTGCTTATTGTTGTTTCACAATCATAATAATAAAAGGAACACAAGGCAGAAATTACAAAGGTAACTTGTAATGTCTGAAGTCGGTTCATGTAGATTTGAAGTACTAAAGTAGATCAGAGAAAGTCAATGAAACAAGTTTTATTCCAATAATTTGTGATTATGATGTTGATAATGACTATAAGCTAACAACCTCATTGGGCTCAGATGCTGAAAACAGTTAAATATGCAAAACATACTGATGAATTGTGACAAAGGAAAGACCCCTTGTTGCTGGACATTTGTCTCCTAAAAGATGATCCTCTTTTCTCTCTCGACGATCTGGAAGAATCACTTTTGACTTTGAAAGTCTTGGCTGTATTGGAAAAATAATCCAGGCAGTCCTAGGACATGAGTTATATTCAGGATCAGACAGTAAAAGTCTTTTGCATAAATGTCTCAGTTTCAGTTGAGACAAATGTATTTTAACACTCTTCTACTTTTCAGATCTATTTTAAAATTTCTTGTTCATCTGCTATGATTATGTGAAAAAGGGAAAGCATTTGCCTCTTTCAGCAGTATTCTCATTGTATGTGTTCAGGAATTGAGAAAGTGAGCAGATTTTGCTCATCTGATGCTACTAGTAAAATTTTTGTCTGAAAATAAATGCATGAGAAAGCTAGAACATCATCAGTATCAAAAGCATACTTTAATTGTCAAAGCCTAGAGAAAGGATGATAAGGAGAATAAGTCAGTGAGGATGTTTGGGTCACATCAGTTCCTGAAAAATGTGGAAGTTGTATTGTCTTGAGTTTCTAATTTTGCTCCTTAATGGTTTGTAAGGTTACATTTATATATAGACACATGGCAGATACAACCCAAATTTAAAATTCTCTTCAGAGAATAATTATTTTTTTGGGGTGGGTCTTTTGTGTCTTGCCACTTTTCTGGAAGGCATTTTGATGTATTGAGGAGTACTTCACACAGTCATAACATGAGTTTAAATTCCTTATGGGTAAGAATTGTTCCAAATATAAAACAAAAAGGGCAAGGAGAAAAAATACTGGTTTTCTAGAATTTAGAGCCTTCCACTAGGTCTACCTACAGATTTAATAAAACAGAGACAGAAAAAAATAAGCATTAAAGGCACTGTGCTGAACAGACTCAGAAAGGTCTGTTTGCTCAGACAATTACAGCTGGCTTTGAGATGATGAAATAGGATGTGTCTGGTAAATCATGCTGTGCATAAGTGTTCTAGTGGACAAAATAGCACCATGCAATTCTTTTGTAATGCAAGGAATCTTTTTTTTGTTTTGTTAATATTGAATAAGGACAGAGAGGACAATCTTATGGAACTCATTATACATGCTTCTTCAAGAACAAAAAGGTTGAAATAGCATTCAGCTGAGCTCTTCCAGTTGTCCTTGTGTTTCCACCTCTTTATATTATAGTCTTGTGCTTTTCCATCATCTTATCCTTTTCAACTCTCTGCCATAAAGAGTAAGGCTGATGGGAGATGGAAAATTCCTAGAAAACTATCAGAAGTTTGAAATCACTCACAGAACTATTGAGGCTGGAAAAGACCTTTAAGACCATCGAGTCCAGACTCTGACCTTCAGCTATCATTTTAAGAAAACCTAAATATTTTGTGATAAATAAACCCCAGCCCTCAAAGAAACATAGCACAAAACTACCAAAATAATTAAGTACTAACTTTGGGGAGCAATGTTAGAATTATCTGTGAATGTAGCTGAAATTTCCATCCCACATATCTACCTCCTTCTTCCTTCTTCTAGATTATGTAAAATCCTGTGAAAAAACCAAATTCTGTTGTTCCCATTTGATAGGCATAGAATGAGAAAAACCTGCTAAAGCCAGAGGCACCGCAACTGTTTGGTCTGGATTAGTAATCAATTTGCAGTAATAATGCATCACTGTGGTTGGTTTTTTAAAAAGGAATAATATACTTCCACACCCAGGAAAAAAAAACCTGTCTTTTGTCACTAGGTTCTTGAGTTCTGCAGGATGGTGAAGCAGAAAGTTCCCTCCGTCACAATGAAAAATCAGCCACAGTGTTTAACTGAACTACTTCAACCATCTGCCCTTCTCCTTTCTCTCCTTACAAAGAGGTCCCACAGTACAGAAACATTCTGGGATGGATATTATTTAATGACAAGGCTGCATCAAACTTGTATCCTATGGACACAAGTCCTTCCTCTCTCTTATGCCCTCTCGGCAATGACAAGCATGCATTCCATGGCCATTTAGGATGTGGAGTTCTGCAACTCTGCCTCAAAAAAAGTCCTGTTCACTTTACTGGGCTCTGGATAAGGTTATTCTCCTACTGAAGTGGGGCTCTGTGATGGTAGTTTAGTACACTGTACAATACATTGGTGTTTGGAAGCTGTACATACCTTCTCACTTTGAAATATGTAATGGATGATAATGTGTTAATGATAGCATAGGAAACGAGTAAAGGAAAATTAGTACAATAAGCACTGAGAGCAGTCTGATACACTATCAGACTGTCACCCCACTTACCACATCTCACTGTGGTGTGACTGACCCACACAGTTTAGAAACTAGGAGAATGAAATAACCTACTTTATGAGATTATTTTCAGAAGAGACAGGAGACTATTCTGTGTCTTCTTATTAAATGTGATCAGTAAATCCACATTACCTTGTGAGAGAACAGTGTCAAATGACACTGAAAGAGATGACCCTTATCTTTGCTAGAAGACTGCAAACTGAGAGACAAATGCAAAACATAGGACTGATCGAAATCAAAGTGTGCCTCTTGAAGATAGGCATTAACAAACCTTATCCTTAATAGGCTGAATGCATTCTTGCACACTTTAATAATCCATGAAGGTCATAAAGCCTTTCTATAGCTGACTGACTCACTGCCCCAGTGCGTGTAAATGCTCAGTAAGGGAATCTTGGACAAAAGCCAGACCTCACAGATGGAGCATTTTTCACTCCTGTGTTGGTGCTACCTACAGACGTGGTCAAGTCATCCCCAAATCAGATGATCTCTGTTGAGAAGTTAGTTCTCCCTGCAAAAATAATTGTAAATCTGTCACATAGCTGAGACAAACAAGTTTAGTCATATCACCCACCCACCTCCAGAATAGCTTTGCTAGTCTGAATGGTGGATGCCAAGAGAGTGCCCTGGCCTCACCTCAGCACCTGGTACAGCATCTTTAGCCTTAGTGGTGCACTTCGTCCTCAGTTAGTACCTACATTTGCAAACAGGACTTTTCTGACACACAGTATCGTCTAGGATGATGGCCAGCACTCAAACTTTTCTATAGCAGACTAAGAAACTTATCCTTCTGTTGTACTAGGGTTCATCTTGGTTTCTTATAGTTTAGGATTCAGATTTATAAGAAGGTTATCTAAGCATTCAGACCTTTTTATACCTCTTATTCAGTTTTTTGCCTCATCAGCTTCCTGTGGTAAAAAGTTCTATGGGCTAATTGCAATGTGTGAAATTATTCTTCCTTGAATAATTTTTTATTTTCTCATGTTTTATTGAACATTCACTTGAAAATCAGTCTGGGAGAGACCATAAAGCATCTTAACTAATTAGATTAACCCTGCATGTCTCATTAGCATTACTTCTCTCTTTGATTTCTTTCAGAGAGCTCATAGCATGCATAAATATTTTAATGTATATGCTTTCAAGAAAAATTGATCAAGAGCTAAAAATATCCTTTAATGCTGTACAAGAAATGCATAAATCCAGGAAATATTATGCTTACTTTAAACAAAGGTTTTTCCATAGAAGCCATGGGGGCTTTTTTCTGTCGCAAAAACGTGAGTGAAGTTGTGCAATGTCACATCTTGAAAAGCAGCATCCAAATAGATAAAAATTCCCTGGAGTAATCAAGATTGAACCAATCAAAGTATCTCATTTCTATCACTTTTTCTTTATATTTATAGAGGACTAATTTAGAGTTCTTTTTCTTGTCACCCAAATGGTTCTTGGATAAGCACACATATTTTCACAGGCTAAATATGAAATTTGGATCTGTTTGGCAGATTTGCATATTCTGCAGTTTTAAAAAATGGGTGAGTTAAGCAGAAATGTGTTCCAGGTCCAGAACATTTTTTTACTGCTTTTCACTATTCTTGTAAAATCAAACTTCGTCCATAATTTTTCATCTCTCAGGTGATTTTCACTACACTATTTTAGAATAGGCAGGACTCCTCTGCACCATTTTTCAGTAATTGTTCTTTGAACTTAGAAATATGTAAGTGTCCTAGGATTTATATTTCCAGTCATGTAGTGTTGTAACAGAACTATGTTATATATGAAAGTCTGAGTAGGTCACTGCAGGCAACTGCTAATACATAGAAGCATGAAGCTTCTTTAATTAGTCACTAAGAATAATTGATTTTATACTCAGGATAACTTTATGCTAGTTTGCAGACATAATTCAAAGTTTAATGTGGACTTCATAAAACGTCAGATTTCTCCTTCCTGAGTAAATGGCATTATTGAGGCAGAGGCAAACAGGAGAGGAAGGAATTGCCATCCTAGACACCTGTTTTGCTTTGGGCAGTGTCTTCAGAGTGGCTCTTCTCTTTGAAAAATGCTTTGTTCTAGTTGCATAATGCTGGCTGAGGACATGCCAGCTCCCATGGAACTCATGGACTAGATGAGATACTAAACTTACTGTCACATCACACTTAAATTATAAAATACTATACTATATATAAAATTATGTAATATTATAAAAGTTGGTGTGGGTGTGTATTAGGCATCTGAGCCAGCCAAAAGGGTTAACCTGATGCTCTGTGCAGATGCAATCTCAAATTGTTGTATGCCAACAGGAAGGCAAATCTAGTGAGTTTAGAAGAAGGGAAAAAAAATTATCTCAGAAGTCTTTTCCAGCCTCAATAATTCTGTGATTCTGTGAAAATGCAGGTATTTTTACAATGTATTGTCAGATTTTTTTGTAGTTCTGTACCCAAATTGTACACACAATGCTGCATCACATTCACCTTCACTCTTGATAAATGCATCCTTTTTCGATTGTACGGCTAAGGCTGTCTGGTGAGGGTGACGAGGTGAAATACGATGACACTAATTAACAGTAGACACTGTCACTGTGCAGACAGCAGAGCAGGATGCTCAGGTAGAGAGACTTACTGCCCGACCACAATCCAGCATTTGCCTTATTGCAAAAAACATCTTACAGCATTGTTTGATAATTATTTAAGCATAAATAATGAAATTCAGGTAGGTCCCTTACAGGCAGGTAAGATAACTCTTCTGAGCTTTCTCCTTTTTTTTTTTTTGCCTAAGTAAATACGGTGATCATTTTCATTTTTAGAGTTGCCTTTGTTTGGTTTCAGCACAAAATAGAAATTACTGTCAAGAGTGTAAAATTTCTAGTATATGTAATTTGCTGGCTTACTTTTAATGGTGACTGAGCACTGGAACAGGTTGCCCAGGGAGGTTGTGGAGTCTCCTTCTCTGGAGACATTAAAAACCTGCTTGGAAATGTTCTTGTGCCACTTGATCTAGGTGATCCTGCTCCAGCAATCCATAACATTCTGTGTGATTCTGTGATTCTTTGTAATTGTTCACAAAATACTGTGAAGATTTGTAATGGGTTAGCAAAACAACAACAGACTTCTACCTCAAACTTCTTCTGATTTAATTGTTTTTATTAGTGTATATTCAGGTCAACTAGCAGTTTCAAAAACATCTATGGTAGTGTCAGAAGGAGTTTAGATGGGAGTAACTAATGTGTAGAAAAGTAATGGTGTACTTGAGGCATCTTGCAAGAAGATATCACAGATAATAAGGGAAATATAAGAAAGATTATAATCTCTGATTTTATTGATGAGCACAACTTGACTTCTTGGCAAATTATAGATTATTTGAATATCCTAAAAATATCAAAACCTCTTATACATTCAACTATCGTGTTTATTTGATTTAGAATTTTTTTCCTTTAACATAAAAATCTTCAGCAAAAATCCCCTGTAGGATCTCAGTTGTGAATTATCTTTATTGCTTTTCTCTGCTGAGCTTCCTTTTCAGGAACTGCCTTCCTAAATTTTCCACTACAAGCAAAAAACCCCTTCCCTTCAAAATACCTGTTGTGCTTAGATCAGACAAACCTGGAAACTGGCGCTACAGTTGAAATATCCAGGTTTGTAATTGCTTGGGGGGAATGAGTCCTCCAGGATGTTCTCCTCAAGGTTCAACAAGTTGCTCTTGCCAATAGCAGTAGCAGATTCAAAACTGCAAACTCCATGGGGAGAAGTTGCAATCGATGATAAACAGTGCAGATGAGCAAAGGGTAAATGATTAGTGCTGTCTAGCTGGGATGCTTCAGCCCTTTCTTTTCCAAACAGAAGGAGCAATTAAAGGAGTACAGTAAGACAACTTGTGTGTCTCTGGTCATACTTTGTTTTATTTGTTTCTATGGATTTTCTTTACATGTTCAAATTAATGTTTTATTGCAGGTGACATTACATAATCATTTTGTGACTGTAATTATTACCTGTAAATGGTTGGGCAAGTCTGCATTCTTAGAGTGATTCTCTTATTGACAGTTTCTAATGTTTGTCTAGTGTACAGGTATTATTGCATTTGTAGTTCATCCGTTATCAGTTTTCTATCCTCATCTCTTTTATGGATTATAGCATCTTGGCATGACATCACAATGGTACAATAATATCAAAGTATTCCATGTTAATAATGCTTTAGGATTCTTCTACTGATAGGAGTAGTTAAGACTTTATTTTTTTTCCTTCTCTCTCTCTCACTCTTTCTTTTTTTTTCTTTTTTTCCGTGCTCTGGCTAGCTTTTCTTACAAAATTTGTCATAGCTAGAAATCTGCAGAAAGGCAGCTTTGTACCAGACCTTCAGGTCAAACTTAAATTTCAGTCACCTTCAGAAAGATATTTGCCAGAGGTGACTATATAATGCCTCAAGTGTTGTCTGCATTCCAGATCTTGATAGTGTCAGTATGCCTTATTGTACGATACATTCATGTAACTGGGGAGACCCACTGCCATTCTGTGCTGAGTAGGCACAAATCAGCCTGGATCTTGTCAGAAGGAACTTGGGAAAAGAGCAAAATCTTGCCATGTTCATGTCACTTTCCATAAGGATCCAGAGTTGCCCACAAGACACTGAACTTAATGTGTCTCCAGACTGGTCCACTCCTGTATTATGCTTTTACAAATAAACAAGGGAGTAGTAGAGAGCACAAAGCATATTTCCAATGAGTTGCTCACTCTAAAGTGAATGGTTTGCACTCTCTTGTGCTGCCTGATACAGGAAAAGGTGACTTAAGTTGCACTTAATTTTTACTATAATTACTGAGGAACTAAGCTTTGCACTAACATCAATAATTGAGAAGTAGTTCTCTTCAATGGACAACAAGGCAAGGTTCTTATAAAAAACACAAGCTTTTTCTTTCTTAGATAATTCTTGGAGTTTTTTTGATGAGCTGTCACCAAAAAACCCCACAACTTTATAGCTGCAGAGGAAGCATCCTGAAATGAGGCTCAAGTACAAATTTCTCCTCACACACTTAGAAGATTTCCTAAAAGACTCTTGAGATTTCCAGCTGCAAGGCCAGCTGAGGTTTCTAAGCAGCCTGACACTAGAGCAGCAGAGTGAGTGCTGTGGTTTTCAGGCTTTCCCTGGAAACATCAAGGACAATATAGCTGTTACCTTGGAACACACAGACTATGCAGCCTTTTATCACCATTTGTTATAGGACACAGTGGACCAAATTCTGACCTGGTAGTAGGAAATGTAACTCTTATGAATACGATCCAGTTTCACCGTGTTTTATAGCCCATGGATATCACAGAATCATAGGACTGTTTAGGTTAGAAAAGACCTTGAAGATCATTGAATCCAATCATTAATGTAATTATTTCAAGCCCACCATTAAAACATGTCCCTATCTACATGATTTTAAATACAATGAACCACAAGCCTATCATGCTAAGTCTATAAAAATTTATTGTCTTCTTACAAGCTCTTTAATGTCTTCTATTTCATCTGGAGCTAGATGATGTTCTGAGCATTTCATTTCTGTTTCCTAATCAGTGAGCTCTTAACGCAATATTTAACAACTTACCTATTGATGTGATCTGATCCTTGGCTCAATTATGTTTAAGTGAATGTGTTTTAATTTTATTCCTGCTTATTTTGTTCAGGAACAATAGTTAGCATTAATCCCTGTAACTTGGGATCACCGATGCAGACAAACAGTGTAGCCATCTTTATACCATTCTGATGGATCTCTGGGAATGCACATGACAGCCTTCCTATTCAACAACTTCCTTTCTCTTTTACCCAGGATCCTCAGACCAGGCAGTGCTTTTTTGGTCTCAGAAACTGCTAATCAATACTAAAGTTGTAGAATTTCACTATGTCAGATTCATTCTTCACCTGCAGGGCGAAATGTTATGATAATATGCAAAGCAAACCATTGTGTAAATCCAACATCTCATTTCTTAAAGTTGAATTGGTGTTTAATGCTTAACTTACATTTTTAATGTAGTTATTGTGTTATCTTGAACACTGTAACTTATCCAAGGAATGTAGTCATAAACCTCTGGAACTTATGCTGAATGTAGCTGAGAAGGTGATACTTTGCTTATGAGCAGCATGTAACATGCTTAAATTTTCCTCCAGATTTTATTCTTTATTGTCATGCCAGTAGATTGTGAAAAAAAACCCCAAACAATTAGCTGGAAGTCCCAGAGATTAGTCATCTTGAAAACAAATGTGTTGAGCAAGGACTTAATTTGAACTGGTTTTGTTTTTCAGACACTGCAAATGGATGTAAACAAGCTGAATATCACATTGCTTCGGATATTTCGGCAAGGAGTGGCAGCAGCACTGGGACTGTTACCTCAACAAGTTCATATCAACAGACTCATTGTAAGTACCAACAGGCTACGTAAGGTAAAATGTACCCAGTTATTTTAAATTCTCTTAAATTTACTTTCCTGTTAATATGAAAAAGTGCAATATAATGAGAAGGAAAATTATTGCTTTCCAATATATTTAATGCTGCTACAGAAAAATAGATCTCCATTACAAAATTATTTAAATTTTATTTTGAAAGGCAACTCTTCTCACTTACGGTCTAGAGAAAAAGTAAGTCAAATAAATCTCTTTTGCATCCTGTTCATAAGCAGAGTGCTTACCTCTCCGTTTTCATTCCAATGCAGTTCTATATCACATTAAGAAATATTTGTGGGTTTTTTCTCAAAGGTTGATTATTGCTCAAAAAATACATAGGATTCTGCCTTTCAAAGGCATCTTCATAATTTAACCTCCATTTTTCCATTAGTAAACTAAATGTCTTCTCATAATACTAATTAATTTATTAATACTCATTACTATCCTTTTACCTATTCAGCTATAATAAATAATGCTCAGAAATGATCTGGTAGACTATGGGACTATGGCATTATGTTTGTAAATGCAGTTTTCTTCTAGCAACAAAGATTTTTTAAAAGCAGTTGTCATAGTAGGGTTTTCTGGGTATAGTTGAGAGCATACATTTTTGACACTGGTGTCTTTTAATGACATTTTTGCCATGCAAAAAAAAAAGGTCATCAGGTGTGCACTGCTACCATTCAATTCACATTGCAGAGAGAGTAAGTGCTATTTTATTTTGTTCTATATGCAGGTGGAATATTAGGGAAGAAAACTGACAGGTTTAGCAAAAAGTATTTCCTGCCTTGATGGCTTGATAGGATTATATATATCAGAGAGTATTATTAAACTCCTTCAAATAATGTCTCTGTGAGAAAGGAGCACACAAAAATACAGCAAGAAAGATGAGTAGGAATGCAATGCAGCCCAGCTCAAGTTCTCTAGGGATGTCGCTCATTTTTGACAAGTGATGCTAAATCTCCTTTGTCCCCTGCATTAACCACAATAAAAGGTTGAAAGACATATTCAAAAAAGCACAATTAAGTAAGAAATGCTCCAGAGCTGGCGATGTATATTTCAGCATACTATGTCAGTTAACTTTCTTATTATGCTCTGTGAAAATTATATTAGTAATCAGAACTATGCTTTCTTACCTTTCCCTTTCTCCTCTTATTTGTAATCTAAGGATAAAGGTAATGTGTTTTCACCTGCGTACAGCAAAATACAATAATTACTATTAGTTAGTGTTCTCAACATCTGTGTAAGACAGCTATGAGTTAATATTTTAGTAATATAAGAATGAAAGCAAGATTTTGCCCTGTTTGCTCAAAAACCACACAAATTCACAACAAGGAAATATATACCTTAGGACATTTATTCACACTTTGCATACTTCTAAAATGAGACAGTTCCCCTCATGCAGAGGGAAACAAGCAGGGCACATCAAGGCTCATCTCACCTCACTTCACCTCCCTGAAAAATCAACACAGAGAAGGGTAACTGGAGGAGAGACATTGAGATCCCAGTTATTTTAGGATGGATTAAATCATTCTCTACAGATGTTGGCTCTCTCTGCTGACTATGGAGGTAATTTAGATGACTGAAGTGAGGTAAGCTAACTCTGTCCCAAGTGAGCAGCTCTCAGAAGATATCAAGGACCTAGCAACCAGGATGGGATTGAGTTGGGCACAGAGAAAGCAGAGGGCCTGAGAGCCTCATACATATAGCACACCAGGAAATAACTAACTGGGCATTTCTGGTGTGTCCTTAACCTGTCCAGAAAATCCTCCTCCCATAAAGACTTTTAAATAAGCACAGGAACTCCTAAGCAGAGGAGACACAAAACACTGGGAATGCTGCTTCCCCACCAAACCATGTCCTGTGCCTGCTACCTACACCCAGAATCAGCCACCTACCCACACCAGAGATAGAGTAGGGCCCCTCAAATCAATTTCTTCAACTAGACTAATGTCTCTGCTTTGGACTGACACTCCAGACCTGTAGATCTATTTTCACTCTTTATAATCCTTCTGATCTGAGTAGTCCCACTGAGAAATGCACAGTCCCCCTAGCAGTCAATATTCTTACCAATCTTATCAAGCAGATCTAGCAGCACTACATGTGAGAGAATAAAGGTAGATTTAGAAACACCAGGGCAAAAATAAGAAGAGGGGATTGTAAGCATTGCCATCTTACTCACTAAATGTAAGCAAAACTTTTCTAGCCCTTTCATTTCATCATGTTATTTTAAGGAGTGGCACTGCAGTTGCCTAAAAGGACTGTATACTTGGTTGTGGTGTGTGTTTGCAGTGTGTTGACACGAGATGAGAAGGCAGCGTCAAAATACCACAGCATTATCCTAAGCATTCCTATTTAAAGACTGTTTTCTAAAACAGGCTGCATGTCAGGTCAGATGAGCTATCGCTAAATTCCCTGATAACACTTTGCCGTTGACCCCATCTCATGGCCTGTCCCCTCACCATGCTGTACTGACCTGTAATGTTTAATGGTATTAGACTCAGGAAGAGGGTACCTTGTCAACAGTGAATGAGACAAAGCACATTTGCACATGTATGACCTTCATATTTTCTTGCACAGTTAACTGGGGTTTAAGGAGACAGGGGCTAAGTATAATTTCCTCACAGAGCAGGTTGAAGCATTTGTATTGCAAGTTTGTGGGGTTTTTTTAAATATTGTTATAATCTGTAGTCATCAAACAACCTCAGATCCTTCCTATGATTTTGCGTTTCCTTTGAATTTCTTTTCCTAGGGGAAGAAGAACTGTGTGGAACTGTTTGTGTCCCCACTGAACAGAAAGCCAGGAATTTATGAGGCGCTCCCATCTGAAGAAGTGCTGCGTTCTCTTAATATCAATATTTTGCACCAGAGTTTATCCCAGTTTGGAATAACAGAGGTCTCCCCTGAGGTTAGTTATCTGCTTTTTAACTGTAGTTTGTTACAGATGAGCCACTTATTGCATCCTTGGTAGTTTTCAGGCTGAGGTTCTCAAGCATGAAGCTGGAGTGTATAAGCTAAAATGTCATTAATGCTGTAAGGCAATTGTACAGCTAGCCCTGTTTAATTACTGCAATAGTGCTTACTTAGGCTACTTAAGCATTAATATCCAGGTCCTCTTCAGATGGCTGGGCTACCACTGAAATAAGACTTTAGATCATAAGCATGCAACAACTGTCTTAAAGGAAGTTGGCCTGATGACTTTTAGCCTATTAATGCAGGTTGGCTGGTATAATCATTTCAGTAAAGAGAAAAATGAAATGTAGATGTCAGGTGTGAGCATTACTACCTGTGTAACTTGTGTCTGACTTCTTAATGAAAACCAGAATTTAGACATTATACTCCTGCTTCTTTTATTTTCAGAAGTGAGAGCTTAATTTTGTTTGTCTGCTCCAAGAAGAGAGCCAAAATAAAACTTGCAGCTATTGTTGGTAGGGCTAAATCTATTTAAAAATAAATAAAAGAAATGAGAAATATCTATTTCAAAGCAGAGAGTGCAATGCCATCTCCATAGTGTCACAGATATTACCAGTAAGATGGATATTCAGTTCTGAGCTGATCACCTGAGCTATGCACAGCAAATAAAAAAAAAAAAGGAAAAGCCTTTAGTCATTTTAAATACTTGAACTCTGTTGAAGAATCTGAAAGATGTCTTGATACAAAAAATGAAATACAACACCAAGGACAGCTTAATATGATTTTACATGCTGTACTGTAGCAGCTGCCACTATGAAAATGTGTGGATTCTTAGGTTTTATTTGTTCTACTGCAAAACAAAGCCAAGCAGTGCTGTTTGAACATCATATCAGGTCTTTATGTCGCCTGCTAGTGACCTGAGCTAAGCTTCCTTTAGGTCAGAATTTCCTTTGTTACTGAAGCATATGATTCTGATGGTTGTGATAGATACAATTACCTGTTCCAAGTACTTCAGTTACAAATCACACTTCAGGTAAACATGGGACAAGAACTTATATGAATAATAGATGAGAAATATCATCAAGCTATGAAGAAATGCTGGAAGAAAATACAGTGCTGACTCAAAACCTCCTCCTGAGTCAGTCTGGAGTGCTCAGAGGTGTTAATTTTCTCTCTGGAAAAAAAAATAAAGTGAACAATCAGATGGAACAATTTTTAAAAGGATTACTAATGTGAAAGTTGTGCATCATCAGAGAAACAAGAGATTATTTTTCAGCAGTTAAATTATATAGGTAAGACCCTGATCCTGAAAAATCATACAGCTTTACACTAATAGGTATTTCTGGATCTTAATAGTTTACATGTTTAAGTCTTCACAGGAAACAGTAGATAAAAGACATAAACATACAATCTTTACTTGCTCAGTTACTAACCAGGTGGGTTTTTTTCAACTTGCTCTAAGAACAAATAATGTAAAAGTAACAGCAAAGAAAACCAAAATGGGCAAATCTCTGAGGGAAGATAGTGATACCAAGATTGGCATAGATTTCACACATTTATTTTACCCATGTGTGTGTGTATTCCTAAGCTATGGGTCATAATCAAATTGTGAGCCAATAAACTGCACACTCTTCCACTGAATAGTCTGACTGTTTCACAACCAGTATTGTACGCACACTATCAGTGTATTTGTGCAGAAAGAAAGCACTGTCCACATTTTTCTAGGTGGGTGGCTGACACAGAGGTGTTAGGGCTGAAATTTGTCTTCTTTTTTAACTGTTACAGTATGAGCTGCCAAAGCTTAACAGTAGTGTCTCTCTACAGTAAACAGAAAGTAAGAGAAACATTCAGCAGGCAGTTCTTCCCATCTCCATGATACCTCTTGATTCCTTCTAATAAGGCTTACCTTAGCTGTAGAGGATTAGCGGTGGGAGAGATTGCCCTGTCCTAAGAGACCAAGATTATGTAGGAAAACCCAAGTGGAAAACTGAAGCACTCTGCTTAGTGTCAGACTATACAATAGCATCAAGGGCAAGAGTCTCAATGGCTGAAGGTCGCTGGAACTGCATTTCCATCCTTTCCACTAATAATTTGCCAGTTCACATCAGTTGATGCATTAATCTTCTATTTATCTATTTTCAACTAAATTGCCTATCTCCAAATTAATATCCTAGTTTCTTATCCTGCCTTTGCTCTAGAACTAGAAGTCTTTGCTACCAGGTGTAGAATGGGATATGAACCCATGAGAAATTGAAAATTGAATTAATGGAGTTGTTGCCTTCCTGCTTCTTTTATTTTCTAGCAATACCTTCCCTATGTCTTTCCTCTTCCAATGGCCTATTGCAGTTGTAACATTTGCTCTTACATTATGGTCTAAAGTTTGAGGTGTCTGAAGTGTGATTTGGGATTGTATTCTGCTCCATGATGTGCACCAGGACTAAGAGCAGACTTCCCCAGAACAAGCTATCCAATTAGTACTTATTGGTGGGACAAAATTCAATGGCTCAGCCAGCTGATGTTATTGTGGAACAAGAGTCTTGACTTCCTAAAGTTTTTAAACTGTGCTTAGAGGAAAAAAGGAAATATTACTGGATTTCAGAGCTTAGTGGAGTGGAAGAGAAATTTAACTGGTTTAGAATGACATAACTAACTGAAATCACAGTAAAGTAAGGGTTCCTAACTGCCATTTGGGAGGTGTGGCACTAACAGAGACATCTCCAGAGTTCATGCCAAAATTATGAAATCCCCAAAAATATGATTGTAGCTGCCTTGCACAAGGCTTCTGTTGATTACCTTTGAAGTGTGTGATATTAACCTCTTAGAGAAGAAATCAAAGGAAGCAATCATGCATTTAAAGCATACAGAAACCATAAGTCATTGTAAGGACAAGTGATCAAAACCAATTGCTTCAAAATTACAGCAGCTAAGACTGACAGAGGCACCCAGGAACAAAGTGCAGCACAAGGACATGCTCCTGTGATCATACAAAGCAGGCGTAGCATTACACCTGCATGGGAGCACCCAGAGCACCACAGCAAGGAGAGAAGTCCTGCAGACCTGCCACCTTTGACATGAAATCACATTTTATCACACATGTGTCTAAGGTAGAATCTTGTGGAGACTCCTTAGGGAATACATTCAGACACAGAAGGACAATGCTCTTGATGATGTACACAATGAGAAGCTTTCCACCCTGTAGTAAGGAACCTGATGGTGTCTGAGCTACCTTCCCTATGTCTTTATGCCAGCTGCTATGATATTTGCCCACCTTTATTAGCTCTGGCATTTACAGCTTAGTTTATATTTACAGAATCACAGAATTATTGAGGCTAGAAAAGGCCTCTGAGCATCAAGTCCAGCTTATGGCCTGACACCATGAAATCTAGACCATGGCACTAAGTGCCACGTTCAAACTTTTCTTAAATACCTCCAGGGATGGTGATCCCAACATTTCCCTGGACAGTCTATTCCAGTGTCTAAGAACCATTTCCTTGAAGAAATGCTTCCTAATACTCAACCTAAGCTTCTCTTCCCATGGTGATAACATGTTTCCACGCCTCAAATTCTACCTGAAAATGCTGGTGGATTCGCAGGCAGAAATCTGTTTCCAACTGAGAGAAATGTGGAGTAAAATCATTCAGCTGAGACACAGCACATCTTACTGCAGAAAGCTCATTATGCCCATGGTCATAGATAAAAGTCCTCTCTTTCTACTTTTTTCCTAGCACTCCGCCATCCTGTGAGTTTGTTTCCTGGGCACGAACAATTTGCAGTGAGCGTGGCAGTGTCTCTTATCAGTTCTCCCAGACCAAGGAACAAAGTTCTGAATGGGCAGCGCTGACATTTCAGAAAACAATTACTTATCATGAATGTGAGATGACTCAGTCACTGTAGGCCACAGCCTCTTCTGTCATTAGGGAGCAGCCTAGGGGATGATTCTGCTGTCGTGCAGTTAGATCTGGGGGAGAGTTTTCTTTTGCTCAGAGCAGGAACTACTCAAGTGTTTCAAACTGCTGTGTCAGGTATATTTAAGTTGTGGTGTATATTTTTTTACAGTATTTGTTAATAATCTTTGAACTCTATTTTTAAAAAGACAAGGGAAGATGTATCATGAACACATACACCATTAGACAGGTGTCTATTGTCTTAGACTCAGTTATGTACACAAAGTTTTTATAAAATATTTCAAGTTTTGTGACAGTAATGAATTAAAGTTAATCAGTGTCTCACTGAGCTAAAAAATCCTATTAGCTCCTCATTTACCTTTTGAGTATTTATGCTTTCAGTGAGGAGGCACAAAGAAACCCCATTTACTCTCTTATAAAAGGTCAGCATGGTCAATTCTCCTTTAGCTCCTGCTTTGTATCTAGATTTCCTCCTGAGAGATCTGAAATGCTGGAAAGCCATCAGATAACCAACGCACCCAGGGTCGAACATTTTATAGCTAATGGGCCAGAATTGCAGCTGCTGCTGTTGCTGTGAAATTCCCATGGAGCTCAATAGGATCAGTCCCCATTGCGAAGCAGCTGCGGATTTGGGCTCTGAGCCAGTACTGAGACCCAAGTCCTGTGTTGTGAGCACATCAAAATAACCTTGCTGTGCCGAGGTAGCAGATTGCACAGAGAGCTGCACCCTGTTGGAGTGGCAAGACTGTTTGAACATGTCTAGGAACATTTTTTTGCAGAAATATTTGGCAAGATTTCCAGTTTATCTTTAAAAGCCCTGTTTTTTTAGTTGCTCATTAAACACCAGACTGACACTTAAAAACATTGTTAAACTGTTGATACCTGCAATACTTTCAAGCCCAGGTCATGAAACACTGGGTGATTACACAAGCACACGCTAATTTTTACACAGTCTGCTTCTGTAGTTTAGCAGAAAGGGGCTAAAGGATTTCCATTCTGATCCATAAGGCTTTGATTCCCAAGAAAGCTACTATAAGTGCAGTTCTAAAGCAGTCATCTCCCAGTTATACTTTATACATGATTTATATTTTTATTTATATTATTTTATTTATAATATTTTATTTATATTATTATTTATACTTTCTACATTATTATACATTATACGTTATTTTTTATCAAGTTTCTGTTAATCAACCATGCTAACAAGTCCTGCCCTAAACCTTTTCATTTTGTAGCAGTATGATATGTGACTTGTTTTGCGTCAGCATTGACTTTAACCTCCATTGTCCTGGTCCTTTTTAAAGGACACAGAACTGTGCTCAAAGGGAGACCATGAAAACTATATTGGGATCCAGTGGAGCAAGTTTTTGTCAGCTTGTCCTCTCTTTCCCAGGCCATGATTGCCTCCATCCCCCCAGTAAGCCTTTCCACATGAATTTAACTTTATCAGGACTTTCTGTATTTGGGAGGATGTTCAAAAAAGCAGGATAATTGGTGGCTAAGCAGACTTCAAAGCATGAGGTACCTGTGTAAAGTTCTGGAGAGTCCCTGTAGTTACACAGGTCCAGTGAGCAACCACAGCTTTCCTTTGTGGGAAACTCCCAGGCTACTTTGAGATGGGAAGACAACTCACTAGTTAAATGAATTTTTAATGGCTTTAATTAAAGCCATTAGGGAATTTCAGCCAAAGGAAAATACCAAGAATTTGGACACTTACAGTGTAAACCAGTGTTTAAGAAAGTAATTTTTATTCAATCTGGGAACTGCACTAAAAAAAACACAAGGAAAAAAAAGCAATTTGCTGAAAATTGTGAGGGCAATGCTTACTGAATGATGGCTGTGGAAGCACCAGACAACATAGAATCATAGAATGGTTTGGATTGCAAGGGACCTCTAGATATCATCTAGTTCCAACCCTGCTGCCATGGGCAGGGGCACCTCCCACTAAGGCAGATTGCTCAAGACCCCATCCAACCTGGCCTTGAACACTTTTACAGAGGGGTCATCCACAGATTTTCTGGGCAACCTGTTCCAGTGTCTCACCACCCTCACTATAAAGAATTTTGCCCTAATACCTAATCTGAATCTACCCTCCTGTAGCTTAAAGCCATTTCCCCTCATCCTATCACTACAAACTCTTGTGAAAAGCCCTTCCCCTGCTTTCTTACAGGCCCACTTCAGGTACTGGAAAGCTTCTACAGGGTCTCTCTGGAGCCTCCTCTTCTCTAGGCTGAATAGCCCCAACTCTTGCAGCCTGTCCTCTTTATTCTGTATAATTTATTGCCATTAAACTGAGGGTACATATACCCGGTGCCTACTACCAAATCTCTATTTGAAAGCACAGTAAATTCAGGTAATTTATTACCCAACTCATTTCTCACACAGCAATAAAGTTTAAAAAAAGTGCTAGTACAACTATTACTATGATTTCATAATCCTCAGGAGTTCCCCAGGAGTTTTGGAGATGTTAGTGTGCACAGCTGTTTCAGAAAGGTACTATCAGCAGAAACCCAAAGATAATGAGATTACTTTAAGAATAATCAGAATTATAGATAGATGGTTAATGAGATTACTGTCAGCATAATCAGATTTTTGTACATATGCACATGCATGTATGTGTGCTTATACGCTAAACGTGACAGTGTTATGATTGCCTGGCTCACAAAAGCAAACTGGAAAGTCACTTGCTCTTTGCTCCTGTGTCAAGTGCAAACAGTCTCAAGGCTGGCACGTGGGTGCTGAGGCCAGAGATAAGTGTTCAGGAGCAAGAGGTGGGGTGAGTGGCTCACACAGCCTTCAGAGGAGTGCTAGCCTTTTACCTGATAAGTCAGGTAGTTTCCCAGAAAGGTAGACAGTGAGGCTTGTGTGTTTACCTTCAGCGAGCCCATGATTCCTGGTGCAAGATTATCTCAGCAGCCAGAGATCAGCCACGATCTTAGACCATCTCACAGAGTGTTTGCATCCCTGGGTCACACAGATAAGTACAGACACACAGATAGCAGGTGGGGTGCAGAGCTGAGGTGGGTGTGCAAACAGCAGCACTCCAAATGAGTGCCATGTACAGTGGAATGTGAACTGTGACAAAGCTAAGGAGGGTGATTAATGCCTGACGAGAGCTATTTAATCTGCACATGTTACTGTGTAACTTTCTTTCTCTTCCTCTTTCTGTTTTATTGCTTTAAAAAGAAAAATGTTTTGCAAGGCCAACGTGAAGCGGACAAAATCTGGAGCAAAGAGGGATTTTATGCGGTTGTCATATTTCTCAGCATCTTTGTCATTCTAGTAACTTGCTTAATGGTAAGTTCTTTTTTACATTTTGTTTGCTTTTCTTTACTTCATGTCTTTCTCAGTTTGAATGATAGAGTCGCACATGCTTAACGTGAGAGTTGTTTTCTCAAAGCTGCTAAAAATTCAGCAACAAGGCAAGATCTGGTCACTCTTATAATGCTGAAGAACCATATTTCTTGATGTATTTTGAGTCCAGTTGAGAACAAGAAGGAAGCTGAAGAAATAAATAATGAGCTCTTAAATCTTCAGAGTAACTGTCTAGTGACTTGAGTGATGACTTCCAAACCTTCTTACAAAGATCCCAGGATCCCTGAAGTCACATTATCTGCCTGTATTTCAGTTTTATTGTATAGTAAAAACAACACCACATTGATACAGTATTGTCAATGAACAGTTGTTAGAGTGTGTGTTGGCATTCTCATCTTGAGTATGCAAATTTTAAATCGAAATTACTAGTAAGTACATGAAAGAGTGATTGTATTTTTTAACAACTTTGCTATTCACGTTGTTTGAGTTCACCAGCCAGGTGACATTAGACATGAGATGTGCAAGACTCACACAGAAGATGAACAACACTAGACCATCCCTGATTTTTTCAGAGTAACTTTGACATTATTTCCAATTTTGCATCTGAGATATTTTCCTTCACTGAACTGTGTATTTCTTCCTTGGTGCACAAATATAAGGGTTGACTAATTTCTATGACAATATTCAACATTTATGGGCAGATGGTATCTTGGAGTCTTCTGAAATATTTTTCTTACAACACATATCATTTTCTTTAACTTTGATGGATTTTCCACTTAAAAACTTAATATGGAATGATGTTCCATATTAAGATGGAAGATACTAATAAATAATCACATTTATATCAAACCTTCTTTAATGTCTCCATGAGATTTGAAAAGCACTTATATTCTCACAAAATTGTTGCTTTATGTAATTTCTACTTCCTAGTCATCTCAATTTCTCCTTACTCATTCAAAATATGAGGGTAATTCTAGAAGAAGTGTCTTTTACTCAAACATTTCACTTGGGAGAAACAAATACTTTGGTAATAATTGACTGTTTAAGGGTAAAGAAAAGGTGTCTTTCCTGATACTACACAATATTTTCATTAATTATTAGGAAATCTTTAATGGTATTGGGAATTGTAAGCATTGTGGAGGACAATATCAGAACTTAAAATATTCTTAAGGTGCTAGGAGAAGATAGAAAGTAAAAAGAATGGTGTTTGGCAAGGATAAGAGCTGTAATCATGTGCATCAATACAATGTGAGAAATACATGACAAAGCAACCCTTCTGTAGGACAGGTTCCAACAGTAAGGCAGAGCACATCGTTTTTGTTACACAAAGTAATTGTGTAACATCACATTGTTGAAAAAAATCCCACCTCTTGTCTTGAGATATATAAAAGAGGATTTGAGCTGTAATGTCTATATTCACTTGGCTCTGGTGATAATATAATGTAATAATAATAATAATATATTACATTTATTAATTTATTATTATCTTACTTATACTCTGTGGTCTCTTTTGGGTATTATACTTGTGAAAAATGTCAGGCAATTATACTAGGGAGGAGATACAAGAGTGATCAGAGACACAGAAGACACTAAATAATTTGGGGGGGTTATGATAGAGAAAATAGGAGCAACGAGAAATACCGCAGTTCTTAAACATGGAAAGATTTCAAAGACTGTGATAAGGAAGAAGATAATACTTTCTCCACTGAGGATTGGAAAAGAAGCAAATTCTTTGAAAGGGGGATTTGGCTGACTCATTAGAAAGAACTTTGTTATCACGTGGGTCACTAAACCCTGGAGTGCATTGGTTGGAGAGACTCAGGATTTTTCCATATTAGGGTTTTAGGCAAGTATACGTCAGGAATAGTTTGGGTGTAGCTGATCTGGAGCTAGAGCTGAGGTAAATATTAGCAGATTTCTTGAACTCCGTTCCAAACACATTTACCATGACACTGACCTTTTCTGTATTCATAGCCTTTCTGTATCCTCCCAGATCCAACCTGTTTCTTTACACGTGCCACTGTTTGCACTGTATAAACAAACATTGTTTCTGATTTAGCCAGGATCTGTCAACACACAGAGTATGTGAAATGTATTAGGTTAACAGTCAGCATACATTGTTTTTAATCCCACTTTACACATGTCAGAGTGGCAGATTTATAAAAAATCAGAGTTAAGTATTTCAGACTCAACCACTGCAGTTTACCAAACCACTCAGCTTTACCACAAACCATTAGGGCTCAACATAAGATCTTTGTCTGTGGCAGCCACCAAACTGCAGCCTCGTTTTTAAAGTTACAGGGTAGGCACTAAATAGCCATAGATGGTTATTTGTAGTTTAGACCATCCAAAAGCAAAAAGCTTAGCTTGCATCTACAGAACATTTCTACATGTCCTTCAAAATACAGAGTTGATAGTTCTTTATGTTTCATAATTCATAAAGCGGTGCAGGACTTATGAAAGCCCTTTGATATATCACTCTATATTCAGCTCTATAATTCAGCTGAAAATTTAAATCAAAATTAATGATATGAGCTTTTATCATACTGCCAGAATGTTTAAAGACAACTTGAAATAGGGAAGGTTTGTCTATAAACTACTCTTAGATTGTCTCAATTCTGCTTCTGTAAAACCTTCTGTAGTGCATTCAGATCATGGTATACAAATGCTTCCTAGTAAAGCACTAATCAACAAGAATAACATCTGACATCTCATGATTTTGTTCTTCCATTCCTTCCCCAGTGTTTGAGGGCAACTTTATTAGCCGTTTTCTTCTCATATGGGCACATGCACAGTAGATCTGCTAATATAAAGATATGAATGCTGCCTCACACACGTTAACATATATTTGTGAGAAGACTTTTAAATAAACTGTCTTCATTTCCATGATTTCTGTGAGATATTACTATACAGTCCTGGGTGCCCTAAATATCTTCAGGCAGATAAGCTTTTGTATCACTGTTCAACATACCTTTGTCAAGATTTTTGTTCTGGAGATATTAAGTTATCTCGTTGGGATTTCCTGGCAATATCCGAAGATTAACAGATGTGTGGTGGGCTTGGTAGAGGTAGGTTAATGGTTGGACTTGATAATCTTGAAGGTGTTTTGAAACCTAAATAGTTCTATTATTCTATGAATAAAAGTGGTGTCCACTGATATTTTTCATGGGTAGGAAAGTGTTACTGGCCAAGCTAGGGCATATCATGTCCTTTTACAGAAATCTACACAGAGATGTGTAATAAATGTAAAATAATAACAAAAGGCATCTTATCTATGCAATTTAATTCTAAACTCTTCTGAATGAACAGATGGTTTACATAGCAAAGTCTTGTTTAATGGATGCATTGCTAATGACATTAGGTCTGTTCCCAGCTAAACCTCTAATGCTAATCCTACAAAAAACAAACCCATCAGATATACACAGTCCTCACTGGAAAGCTATAGAGTGATAGATCGTTATGTGTTGCTAACAGAGCAACAGCTGTCAAAGAGTTTCTGACTGCAGCAGAAAAATACTTTAGTCTAAGCTTCATCTTTATGGCTTTGCAAGCCAGGATTCAATTTGAATGCTTTGCAACAACATGTAAAGAGGTAGGTGTCTGCAGCCACCTCAGAAAGCTGTATTAAGTGCCTTTCACTCCAATCAGCACAAAACACAATAGTCATTCTCAGAAGTTTCATAGGTTGAAGCACATTTTACACATGGCACAACCACTGTTCAGAAATCATTTTGTGCGTTTTTCTCTGGTGGCTAAATACATGTAACACAGGTTCCTTGGAGTGACATTACCAAGCACACACTATCTGCCTGCTCTCCCCAAGTTAGTGATGTACAGCATGGAAGAGGATTGGTACAACTTCCAAAAAACTTCTACTACACATGCCTGGCATCCACGTGGACAGGGAATCCTGGTATTATGGAACATTCAGATGCCAATGCCTTGATAATTGTAAAAGACACTTTCTGAATAGATGCTTAAATACTTCATAGGCCACACATGGCTTCAGTTTTATTCCAGAAGAGGTTTTGTCTCTCTGAGGGTATTGGAGGTTATTCTTATCCTGAGGTGTATTTCATAGTAGTACCAGCTTGCCTTTACAAATGTGGCCAACAAGTGAAGCTACTCTGTTCAACCATCAGCTCCATACAAAATGAGTAAGACCTAAGAACATCTGCTCTAAAACAAGTTGAGGTCTATAGTTATGGACATGTACTTGGATATATCATGAGTATCTATTTTATATTGTGTCATAGTCTGTCTTGTGTTAAAATTCTTACACATTTTCATACAGTTACTGGATTCTTTACAATAACTTTTTGTAACTATTTTCCATTCTGCTTAGTTTACTCCTTTAATAATACAACCACTAGTCTTACAAATAATTGCTGGCTTACAATGAGAACTGTCAAAATCTCTTCCACCTGCATGTACACACTGTGGTTTATGTAACGGAAATATTTATCCTGTTGTGGGAAATGCTGTGTAAAACCTTCTAGGAATGAAAGCCACATAGAGCAACTTTATCTAGCCTTGTTTGACAGGGAACTGAGATTGGACTTTTTCCTATTTCTGTAGGTCCTCTACAGATTAAAGGAGAAGATCCAGTTGTCACTGAGACAAGAAAAAGAAAAGAAGCAGGAGATCCACCTCTCACCTCTTCCCCTGCAGACATCTCAGTCCGAGTACAAGACCACCAACAGCATGGTCCAGCCTGAACAGGCTCCAAAGGTTGTCAGTGTTGTAGTGGACCCTCAAGGCCAATGTGTTCCTGAGCTCAAACCTCCCCTGTGTGCCAGTCCATCTCCTTTCAGAATGAAGCCTGTGGGGCTGCAGGAAAGGTAGGATGGTGTCTGCTATGTTTGGGCTTTACTTCACTTTGTTATACTCGTGCTGCATATATGTCTTTTTTTGGCAGTGAATGCGAGACTTTGCCATACAGACATCTGAGAAGTGGTATTTGCTATGTTCATATCTATCTCATGGGTATTCTTTCCATATGAGCAAAGGTCCAGATGTTTGGACTGAGATTAACTGCAGTACTAGAATTCCTTTTGCTAATTTGTTTCTTCCCCTTCCTAACCACTATTCCAAAGAAAGCATTTTTCATTTTCCATTGATTTTTGCCTGTTTTCATCCTAGAGATCCTGGCAGAAGAAACAAGGGCTAGTTATGTTTTGTCAGCAAAGGACATTCTCATTGTGAAGGAATCCCTAGCACATGAGAAACTTAGAAAGAAGAATTATTAACAAAAAATGAGTGCATTTACCGATCTCACACAGTGTTTCCATTATCACCTTTATAAAATTTTTCCTCTTAAATCCAGCTTTCTATGATTGTCTGGATACAGTCCAAGGTCTACAGGCTTCATGAAAAAAAGAGGGAAGTGATTAGTAATGAAACAGACCCCTGGGTGCAGCTCATCAGAAATACCTGGGCACCAAACCTTGCCACTCATTCTATGTTTCAAAAACTGGGCCAATGTTGTTTTTGTAAAACTAGTTATTCTTCCCACAGAAGAATGTACACTGACATCTGTCTCTCCTCTGTTAAAAACCCGTATATTTTCTTGTCTGATGGCTGCAGGCCGCTTTCATAAAGCATCAGTGCTCTGAATAACTAATGCAGCATGCAGCCACAAAACTGAACTCTTCTACCCCATCAGTGATGATAAATTAAAGAGCAGATGCCACACAGATACAATGGGGAAATTGGAATGAAAAGGAGACCAAGTAGGGCCTTGTCTGTCAGGACTGTCTGAGTTGAGCAGTAACCCTGATTCAGCTTGAACCATGAGATTTCCATGACAGAGATTTTATCAATGCCTTTATGAGTCACAGAGCTAAGGAAGAGGGATTGATTCTTCTGTGAGTAAAAGCTGCAGAAGGCAGAGCTGTGAAAAAAAAAAGAAGTATGGTGAGAGCACTGCAGTTAGAATATAAGGAATGGAGGAAGCAAGCAAACATGTTTTGATAGTTGCTTTTATTCCACAGGACCCTAAAAATAAAGCACACAAGCTTGGGGATCACATAACTAGAATACTTAGTACCTAACATAGCATACATAATAGTGGAGAAGGGTCTGCTTAAAGGAATTTATAGAGGGATAATGTATTTAAGGACTAGGGAGAATTGTTTCCATTGCTCAAGCAAAGAAAATAAACACTATTTATCTAGGATATCAATTTTCACCACTGCAGATAAGGATTCAGCATTGTCATGTACCCCAGGGATCAGTGCTGGACTCAGTTCTATTCAACATTTTTGTTGATGACCTGGATGAGGGGATCAAATCTACTCTTAGTAAATTTGCAAATGACACCAAGGTGGGGGGGAGCGGGGAGGAAGATGCTGCAGCGAGATCTGGACAGGCTGGGTCAATGGGCAGAGGCCAACAGGATGAGGTTTAACAAGGCCAAGTGCAGGGTCCTACATTTTGGCCACATTATCCCTCAGCAGAGCTACAGAGTGGGGGATGAGTGGCAGGAGAGTGGCCTGGCAAAGAGCAACCTGGAAGTACTGGTTGACAACCAACTGAATATGAGCCAACAGTGTGCACGGGTGGCATGAAAGGCCAATGTCACCCTGGCTTGTATCAGGAATAGTGTGACCAGCAGGACTAGGGATGTAATTCTCCCCCTGTACTGGGCACTGGCAAGTCCTTACCTTAAGCACTCTGTGCGGTTCTGAGTCCCTCTCTTCAGGGAAGATATTGAGGTACTGGAGCAGGTCCAGAGGAGAGCAACAAGGTTGGTGAAGGGACAAGAGGCAAAGTATTGTGAAGCNAACAAGGCCAAGTGCAGGGTCCTACATTTTGGCCACATTATCCCTCAGCAGAGCTACAGAGTGGGGGATGAGTGGCAGGAGAGTGGCCTGGCAAAGAGCAACCTGGAAGTACTGGTTGACAACCAACTGAATATGAGCCAACAGTGTGCACGGGTGGCATGAAAGGCCAATGTCACCCTGGCTTGTATCAGGAATAGTGTGACCAGCAGGACTAGGGATGTAATTCTCCCCCTGTACTGGGCACTGGCAAGTCCTTACCTTAAGCACTCTGTGCGGTTCTGAGTCCCTCTCTTCAGGGAAGATATTGAGGTACTGGAGCAGGTCCAGAGGAGAGCAACAAGGTTGGTGAAGGGACAAGAGGCAAAGTATTGTGAAGCGAGGATGAGGGAGCTGGGGTTGTTCAGCCTGGAAAAGAGGAGACTCAGGGGAGACCTTATCACTCTCTGTATGTACCTGAAGGGAAGTTATAGACAGGTAGGGAATGGGCTCTTCTCCCAGGCAACTAGTGATAGGACAAGAAGGCATTGCCTGAAACTGTGCCAGCGGAGGTCTAGGTTGGATATTAGGAAGCACTTCTCACAGAAAGGGTGGTTATACATTGGAATGGACTGCCCAGGGAAGTAGTGGAGACCCCATCCCTGGACATATTTAAGAAAAGATTGGTTGTGGCACTTAGTACCATGGTCTGGCTGAGGTGGTGATGTCAGGTCCTCTCCTGCTCATAGACACAGCTTGGACAATTTGTTCAATTTGTTATCTGAACAATCTAGTTCAGTAATGTTTGCTACCCTGCTTTTGGTTTCTGCCTGGACAAGAAGCTCTTAGCACGCTAGTGTGGATATGGGAACCCCTTGACAAGCTTAATATCGAGATTCCATTGGCTGAATGGCTTGACAGTGGTTTTAGAGCAGTATTTTCTAACTAGCCAAGCTCCCTTGTTTGATTCCTTAGGTGTGATCCATAGTAATGAAAGATCTAGTATGATCCAGACCAAACTGTAATGCTTAGAAATCAGTAGAGTGAGCCATCTAGATGGTAGGTTTGTCGCAGCACCTCTGAAGGATTGGGCAGGAAAACCAGATAACAGCTGCCTCTCAAGCACTCCCTGATCTGCACACTGGGCACTGCTTTAAGGAGCATGTCTAAGTACAAAACTATAGTGGAGCGGAGTTTTCACAAAGCACTGCATCAGCATCTGCTTCTGTGAACCTTTAATAAGAATAGCCTTGTCGGCTACGAAGACAGACAATCAATAACTCTCCACAGATCAAAATGCTTCTGGGAGTTTGTCTAGCTTCTTAAAATGCATTTTTTGCTTTTAAAAACCAGAGCCGATTCCACGTACAATTTTTTATGCCCTCTTATCCGGAAAGGCTCTCGCTCAGCTCTTTCTGTAAGGCACAGCTCCCTAGCAGGTCTGGGACCTTTGCGCTCTGCGATGCTCGGAAAGCGTAGGAGAGTCGAGCTCTATGCTTTGCGGGCGCGGGGCGGGTGACACCTAGAGCCGGCGAGCAGCATTGCCACTGTCATCCAGCCCGCATCTCTGTCGCCCGCGGTCCCCAAGCGGGCATACTGGAGGAGGGAGGGTGGGCACGTAGCCAGCGGCAGTGGCCAGGCGGCAGCAAGAAGCGAGTTGTTTTCCTAGATGCTGGTCAAGGATGTGTGCCCAGGGATGGAGAGGTGGAGAAGAAGCCCGGAGGGTAGACCCACAGCTATGGAGTGGCGATGGTTGTCAGAACTAAAAGGCGCTGACCCCTTTCTGTAACAATTAACGACAGATGGTGGGGCAGGCAAATGAAGGGCTGACTTCAGAACCTTTCCTGGCCTCCTCCGGCTCATTCAGTATGATGCTTCAGAGTTACTTTCTTGTGGTGTTTTCACAACTACTGCTCCTTTGCAGCTAAATCCTTCTCCATCGGCAACCCACACAGTGCTGTTACTGACCAAAGGAGTGGGAGAGCTGATGTTGTTCTCCTGTGGGTGTCTTTGGTGATGAATTGTCACAATATCATAGCACCAATGCCTGAATTTAGGATGTAAATGATTCTTTTCTCTTCCATGAACATATCTATGAATAATGCATCAGCGATTATTTTTCTACTTATGCTTTTATAGGTTTTAATGAATAATACATTTTCCTTCAGTGGAATAAGGATTCATTTTATTCTGCCCAAGATTCATCTTGATGTGAATGGTCTCAGCCAAAATCTGAATCTGGTGAAGTAGGATGTGATATCTTAAATTTCATTCTGACATGCCAAGCATTGAAAATTTTTAGTACAAGCAGTGAGTTGTTCAAACACAAGCATGGTGGGCATGTAAATAAGTTACCACACCAGCACAATATTCACTTGTTTTACAGCTGTGGCTATGAGTATTATTTCTGACTAGGACAAGTGTGTTTTAAATAACTTGTGAACAATATACCGCTTTTGTTCAAATTAGGTACTATCTATCATGCAAAAGTCCATGGAAGAAAAGAAAACTTAGAAAACAGCTCTCTACTGTGTGTTAAAAACCACAAACAGTGCTTTGGAAAGTGTTCTCAAGCATTTGTATTCTATCCTAGCCACAAAGACCTGAAACAGCAGCTATTACATCTAAGTAATCAGCAGGAAAAATCACAGCACTATGTTTTCTCAATCTGTTACATATTCATTGGAAAATTATTCTTTCTAAAAGGGAAAGATGCTTATTGTCAAGGTTTTATCCCAAGAGAAAATTGATCAATTAATTTTGCTAATGTGCTAATGGGCCAAAACAAAGCAAGTGAGGTTCAAAAACTAACTTGATTTGGAGAAAAAAACAAGACACGTTTCATTCACCCCACAATAAACCCCTACACAAATAATACAGAGATTGATTTGGGCCAAGCTGCTATTTCAAAGCCCTCAAATGAAGGGAAATTTTCACACTCCTTGTGGAAATGTGGAGTTCATTCTGTCCATGTGCACATCCCTCAGCATCAGTGGGAGTTTTAAAGTCCAGTTCTTGGTTCCTTGTTCAAGCCAGTCCTCCAGCATGCTGATTCCTATAGCCATGCATGAGGGAAGAACTCTGCATTTCAGTAAATAGTGGCATTCAGAAGAAACCTTCCTTCTACTGATTCAGCAACCAAGATGGCTACTAGGGTCAGCACAGCAACATGTGCTTTCTGAAACCAGAATCTCCAACACCCCTCTTTTGTTTGCAGAGCCACAAAAACTTAACTTAGAATTGCAAGCTGAACTTCACAAGTTGCCACAGCAACCTTCCAGAGCCTCAGTCAAGAAATCCAAACTCATGTTCATGTGTCAGGATGCTAGAGGCACAGAGTCAGATTTTTTTTCTCTGCAAATAAATACAACAGAGTGGGTAATACAAGAGAAAAATGTTTGACAGAGCAAAACCATGGCAGATAACTGAAATAATGTTTTCTAAAATGTGGAATAAAATTTTTTCTACAATTACTGGAAGTATGACAGTACTGCTGGGACACAGGAAAGCAGAAGGTGCTCTGTAAAAGGGAAGGCAGGGAGGGGAGAGAGCATTCAACATTCACCGTGCAACCTATAACTTCTAGACAAAATAAGTAGATTTCAGAATAGGTAGTAGTAAGGTCAAAATTACCGAAATCAGTGTCATGTGTCACTCCCTACAAGCATAACAGAGAGCACTGAATCTTGGCTTGAACTGCGAGAACCATGCATGATGTTATGGGACCTATCAAAAGGTTAGGGAAGAACTATTCAATAGAGCATGTAATGATAGGACAAGGGCTCATAGCTTTAAGCTGGAAAAGAGAAGATTTAGGCAGGACATCAGGAAAAAGTTCTTTAATCTGAGGGTGGTGGATAAAAGAAACAGGTTTTCTAGAGAGGCAGTGGAGGCAACATCGCTAGAGACATTCAAGATCTGGATTCATGGAGCTTTGGGCAATCTTGTTTAGGTAGAGATGCACCTGTTTTTTGTAGAGGGGTTGGACTAGATGACCTTTGGAGGTTCCCTCCAACCCTGTGATTCTATGTTACTTTTCTCTGTGAAGTAAAGTGGTACTACAAAATCCCTATGTCATAAATAATAGATGTAATCAGTGAGATTTCTCTTACCATCCCAAAGGTGCTTATGAATTGACAGCAGAATACTTTTCTCCAGTTCTATTAAGAATTCAGTTAGTATAGCTCCCTGTAAGTGTAATGAAATAAAAGTATTTACACAATATCTAATTTAAACCTGCTAAATGCTCACCCCATCTATCTCCTTACAATATGAGAAAAAAATCTTCTGGTGAAAAAGAAGGAAATACATTTTTTTTAAATATTTCAATATGTGTTCAGCTAACCCATTCTAGTCTGTGGAATTCATGCCTAAAGATAAAGTTTGAATCAGAAATGTATTAACAAGATGTATTCACACACAGTCACACAAATAATGAGAACTATGAATGTTCTCTGTCTGACTGGCATTCTTCCTCAGCAACGTTTTGTATTTGACAACTTTACAGACATAATCATGGACAGCTTAGGCTTCAGGTTTGGAAGTGGACGAATATTCCTCTGTTAATACTGATATTACTCTTTATTATTGTATTTTTATCATTATATTATTATATATATTATATATATAATATTATATATAATATATAAATTATTATATTTATTATCAGTAGTTATTACTGATAACTACTCTTTTTTATTAGTTATTCTGCAGAAACACACACATTCCTATTCCTGCCGTCTACACATTTTTTTTGGCCTTTTAATGGCCACCTGGATGACAAATACTGTGAATAACAAAGACTAACTGCACTACCTATTTTTCTGATCTCAGGAAAGCAGTATCTATTAAAATGAGTCATCATCTTAATAATACTTTATGCTAAATAAACATTCTGGTTCAGCCTCCAGGATGTGTTGGAACCAGGGTGAAAAACCTGATGTGCTCTCTGCTTTGTTAGTATAATGGCAGTTACATCTTGGGTTATAACTGCTCGCCATAGATCTGCTCTTATAGATGGGAAAAATTTCCACTAATACTCCCTACTTCTGTTCTGATTTCTAGATCACAGAGCACAGTCGCTGGAAATATAATTAAGGTGTTGCTGATCTGTTATATTTATACAGAACTGTGCATTTTGAGTAAACACTTAAAGTAATGCTCAGAATGTAGCACCTTGCACTTGGACTACCATAAACATGCCAGGTTTTGTAGTTTATGGGAACCTAATATGTTTACAGGAAGGGGCCTTGAATTTCCTGGCTAAAATATACTAGCTGTGCATAGATTTGGAGGATAAATTTACCCTATTGTGTGGAGCTGAATATGCTTTCTGCATTCTTAATTTAAATCCTAGGGATTGTTTTCAGGAAAATGTCAGTGTAATTGTTCAAAGCACAGCTATGTGCCAACACAAAAGTACTAGCTGGAGAACAACTTCACAGTGATATCCTATCAAAAGGAATTTGCAAAGCACTAGGGACCAGTAAACTGAGTTTGAGGCAGGAGGTGGAAGGCAGGAATTTATGTGCTTCAGTCTGTCTCTGCCACCAACTCATTAGAGTACTTTGGACATGGCATATAAACTTCCTCCAGCCGTCCTGTGAACCACTAGATTGTCTGAAGAAAAATAACAAAGATGAGAGCCTTAACCTGAAGTACAGTACAAGTCCTATGTGTTATTCTTTGTCCACCTCATTTAAGAGTGAGAGTATGCGATTAAAAACTCTTCACTTTCTGAAGGATCTAAAAAATGCACTTCTCTCATTTGGCAGACCTCTCGGTTATTCTGTGCCACCCTGTAAGTTGCACTATTAAATTCGTACACCCTGAAATACAGCAAGGAGGCCAGATATCAGAAACTAGTTTTTGTCTGTACTGCCAAGCTCCCTTTGCCTCCAAAAGAACAGGGGGCTGGGTGTAGGCTGCCTACTGGGAATGGTTCGTGCATGTGGTGTGTCCCAAACTGCCAGTGAATTGCTTTGGAGAGCTCTTGTTGGCAAAGGCTAAAAACAAGCCAGGTCTGCTTGGATTGAAACACAGTGATATTGATTACCGAGTTTCAGTGCCTGGGATTGTTTCCTGGCTCTGTTTTCTTTTTCTAGATGTATTTTCAACATGAAGACATGCAACGCTTGTATAGCAGCTGGCATGAGAGGAACAGTCCTGACTGTGGGCATCTGCTTACAGGTTGTGCCTTTTAGCAGTGCGCCTTTCCATGCAGATTGTTCCCACAGCCCAGCATTTTGTCTTCCCTTCTCCTCAGACTGCTGGTAACTTTGCACTAGGTGACAGGGTAAGGACAAGGGCTGAAAATCTTGGCTACTGAGTAGGACAAACCAATATAAATTACAGGACACATTAAGTGGGATCCTACAATGTGTGTCTCCTGCTCAGTGCCTGAGAAGTTTGTTTTAGCATGTGGATTCACAACTAGAGAGAGAATAATTTGGTGGATATGGTCTATCTTGACTTCAGTAAAGCATCTGACGCGGTCTCACATAGCGTCCTTGCAGCTAAACTGAGGCAGTGTGGACTGGATGATTGGGTAGTGAGGTGGATTGTGAACTGGCTGCAGGATAGAAGCCAGAGAGTAGTGGTTAATGGGACAGAGTCTAGTTGGAGACCTGTATCCAGTGAGGTCCCCCAAGGATCAGTACTGGGACCAGTCCTCTTCAATCTATTCATTAATTACTTGGATGAGGGTTAGGGTGCACTGTCAGCAAGTTTGCTGATGACACAAAGCTGGGTGGTGTCACCAACACCCCAGCAGACTGTGCTGCCATTCAGCGAGACCTGGACAGGCTGGAGAGCTGGGCAGAGAGAAACTGAATGAGGTACAAGGGTCAGTGTAGAGTCTTGCAACTAGGCAAGAACAGCCCCAGGTACCAGTCTAGGTTGGGGACTGACCTGTTGGAGAGCACTGTTGGAGAGCACTGTAGGAGAAAGGGACCTGGGGGTCTTTAGTGGACAGCAGGATGACTATGAGCCAGCAATGTGCTCTTGTGGCGGAAAGGGCCAACAGCATCCTGGGGGGGATCAGAAAGGGGGTGGTTAGCAGATCGAGAGAGGTTCTTCTCCCCCTCTACTCTGATTGGTGAGACTGCATCTGGAGTATTGTGTCCAGTTCTGGACCCCTCAGTTCAAGAAGGACACAGAGCTGCTGGAGGGTGTCCAGTGTAAAACCAGACTCTTCTCAAGGTCATCTAGTAATAGGACAAGGGGCAATAGGTGCAAGCTGGAACACAGGAGGTTACATATAAATATCAGAAGGAAATTCTTCCCACTGTGGATAACAGAGCATTGGAACAGGCTGCCCAGGGGACTGCAGAGTCTCTTTCTCTGGAGACTTTCAAGACCCGCCTGGATGTGTTCCTGTGCAACTTGGTTTAGGTGATCCTGCTGTGGCAGGGGGATTGGACTTGATGATCTTTCGAGGTCCCTAATGATTCTGTGATTCTATGACTTGCATTTGTGTAACATTTCTGTTAGTCCACGGTTGGAGCCATGCTGAAAACCTGGACATGAGAGCTACACAATCGTCTGTTCTGCCCAATTCATTGCAAACCTATTTACTTATCTGCAGTGTAGGAAGAGAGCGGGAATGTGAATTGTCCCCTTTCTCTGGAGAGGAAGTGAACTCCTGAAGACATCAGCCTAACAAAGACCCTTTAAAGACTGTAGTTTAACTATTTGACTCCTGGCTGTTTGAGATGTTTCAACTGAGGCTAGAACTCTTCAAAGCAAAACTCTGTAGGAGTTAGGTTCTAAATAAATAGATGCAAATAACTAAGTGCCATCACCCAAACTTACACCCACAGTTCATTTCCCTGTGTCTCCAGCACCTTTTCCAAATTACTTCGGATTGCTGTGGGCAGACAGTATGTTTCCGCTCCTAGATCTAGCTCTGCTTTAAATTGTCCCACATGCCTCTTGTTTCCTCATGAAAAAAAAAAAAAAAACAACTCTTCAAAGCATGTGACATTCTTTTCTGGGAGTGGATAATTCAGCAAACCCTTGTTTGGAAAAATTCTGCAGCTTCATAGTCCTCTCAGATGCCAGGGAGTGCTCAGTTCAACACACAGCCCATGCCTACCCTTGGTTTCACCTTTACCTTCTTGTGAGTTTTAGTCAGGAATTTTATAATCATTTTATTGTATTCCCTGGTCTCTTATCTGGCATTTATTCTTGTTACTTCAGTTGCTACTGGTTTTAGCCTGTACACAGGAAACCATGGTGCCAATCAGTGTGGTTCCCAAGGTGACAGGAAACCCTGTTTGGTCGGATGTTGATTGTGCTTGTCTTTACTGCTCCACCCATTGCATTTTCTTCCTTTTTGGCTTAAGTTAAGACAAATTAATCAGTGGCCGCCATCTGGTAGACAGTTTTGGTGGTTTTGCAGTGATTTGTGCAGCTGATCTTTTGAAAAGTAATGCACGGCACAAGAAACTGAGGGGAAATATCCATGTTAATATTCAAATGCTCATTGGGCCTAGGATCAGACCAGCCATTGCTGCCCTGGTTACATGAGTAATTCGAGTTGTGTGAATAATCTCCTTGTCTTGCTCAGCAGTGGGTTTGTGTTTTTAAGTGCTGTTTAGTCAGAGGGTTAAACTTCAGATTTCCAGTGACTGCTTTCCTCAGCTCCAGTTTGCCTTTGCTTTCCTTCTTTAGTCAGCTATCCCAGGCAACATTTCCTTGTCTGCTTCACCAGCTGTCCTAATGTACAGGCAGAGTGAGACATCTGGGAAAGTGAGGAGTTGCACATTAGCACAACTTGAATGCTTTGAGTATCTCAGCTCGACCTGTAGCAGGATGTGTGCACCTGTGACATTTACTACCAAACATCTTTCACATCAGCAAGCTGGAAATACCATGTGAAGGGACAAAGAGAGGGGGAGGAGAAGCAGGTTCCTTGTGAGATGAGGTTGTAAGCAGGATGAGGCACATTCCACCTCATGTGTCCTTGACTATAAACACTGATTTTACAGTATCACAGTATCACAGCAATGACGAGGCTGGAAAAGACCTTAAAGATCATCTAGTCCAACCTAAAACCAACCAAGTAAACCTAACATCTAACATCTAGATCATGCCACTCAGCACTTCATCCAGTCTAACCCTGAACACCTCTAGAGAGGGTGACTTGACCACCTCTGTTGGCAGCCCATTCCAAAATCAGATCACTCTTTCAGTGAAAAACTCTTTCCTAATGTCAAATCTAAACCTCCCCCAATGGACCTTAAGATTGTGACTCCTTGTCCTGTCTCCAGTGTCCAGAGAGAAAAGACCAACCCCTGCCTGACTACAACCACATTTTAAGTTGTTAGAGACAGCAATAAGGTCACCCCTGAGCCTCCTCTTTTTCAGGCTAAACAGACCCATCTCCATCAGCCTCTCTTAGTAGGGCTTATCCTCCAGCCCCTTTACCATTCTAGTTGCCTTTACCATTCTAGTTTCAGTAACACAAGCAACCACTTTAGAAGGGAGCACCCCTGTCACATATACAGAGGTTTCAACTTAACAAGAAAGGTTGATTTTTCAGGTTTGAACCTTTATGGAAATGTCCTAAAGTGTTATTTAATGTCTGAATAAGGTCAATGCCTCTAATTAAAACAGAAATATTCACCTTTCCTCTTGTTTTGGATAGCATTTCTCACCAATCCTGCCATTCCTTCTGACTAACTGCTCTTCAATTCAGCTTCAAGCTCAATTTAGCTCAATTCTTCTTAATTTAAAATGTTAGAAACAAACACAGAGTGCAGTTAACAACAGAAAACATCAATGCTGCAATGTAAAACATCCAAGAAATCCCTTTGAATTGCAAGAAGCCACGCACTGGACAGTACTTACTAAGGGTTTAACTTACATTGTAGCCATCCATTAATATTCCAGACCATGAATCACTTCTTTGAATGCAATCATAATTCATTTTATTTCTGTACACACACTTACAAATTATGGCAGTTGACTATACTGCTTTTTTTAAGAAAAAAAGCAAAATAGTTCTGGAAATTCAGCAGAGATCTCTTATCCTGTCAGAGCTAGTTAGTATGTACAGAAAGTTTAACACAGACATCACTTGTTTGCAAGTCAAAGGAGCCTCAGGTAACAGAGAAACAGTAGCATTGTGGCAGAAATAAGGATGCCCAAGGTCTGCTGTGAGAATGGCTCAGCCTGAGAAATGACACCCAGAGGCTGTAATTGATTTCCTGCAACACCGATATTTCAACCAGGTTCTTGCTAGAGCTGTCTGTCTTCTTTGATACTATCAAACCTGAGCTGATGCAACAGTTTGGTTTGACTTTGAACCTTCACTGAGTACAACCAAGATATTTTAGGAACACTTTTTATGATTTTCATAGTAAGGCAAGAGAGACATTAGTTGGTTAAGTCACTGATCTGAGTCGGTATTGCAAATCAAGCCTCATCTTTATAAAATAACCTGGACTCTTGAACTCTTTGTTCAGTTCCATAACTGGTGGGTTCTGTAAGAAACGGTATTTCTTTCTGGGGCAGGGACTTTTCTTATGTTCCCTATCAAAGAATATACTTTTGATGCTTAACAAACGTGTGTATTGTTATGAATTTATGGTAGCTATAATTATCCCAGTTATGTTAACACTGTGATTTGATAACAGGAGCAAAACAGAACACAGCAACTTCAAATGACTGCTCAAATATGCGATAGTCATCAGCAGGGGAAGTGCTGCATATGATTCCCACACAGAAAAATGTTGTTAAGTACAATGTTTCTCTAGGGAACTCAGTCCTGATGCCTCAGGATGGCCAATAGCAGCTCCCTGGAAAGCTGTCCTGCTAGCAAGAGCTGGGATCAGTGTTGGGCAGGAGGCAGCTGAGCCAGCACCTCTGCCAGGACTGGTGCTTCCACTTCCCACCATCCCCTTGGCAGCTGCATCACTTGTCTTTGAGATGTCTCAAATCCTGCCTGAGTTGTAGCAAATTCCACTGAGGTACTGCAGAGTCCAGAGGCTTTCAGCTCCTTTGCCTGGATTCGATAGTGAACATAACAGCATAGCCTTACAACAAATGAAGGAAACAATCGGAACAGCAGGAAAGTACGCAACAGCTAATAAATCCAATTTGTATGGTCTTGTTTCACTTTAGACTCTGTTTAGCCTGTTTTGCCTCAGTGAATTTATAGAGGTCTCTGGGAAGATAATTTGTCCCACAGAGCATAATACTGAATAGGTTTGTGAAAGAAGACGGCATTGTGAAAAGCAGAAAGCTGGTAATGTAATTAATCCCAAAGGTACTCCTCTGGCTACAGAGAATGCATTTGCATTTTACTGATAGGCACAGATTTTCTGTTTCATCAGAAGGGTTTTCCTAACTATATACGGGCTAAATACCTTTCTAGTCTCCATGTTCAATGTCTGGCTCTCAGCTACAGAGCTCCTTGTCCTGGGACAGTGCAGAGGTCATAGAGTGGATTAAGAAAGCTGTCTGAAGGAAAATTCACAGCAGATAAGACACTAGAAACAAAGATGTGGGTGATTCAGGATATTCCAAACTACAGATTGCCAGAAGACAGAGGGCATATTAAAAATAAGGAACAGTTTTAATTATCAGCAATTCCTGCCTGCATTGTTCTTGCATTCTTTAAACCTCCTCCTGCTGGCCATTATGGAAAACAGGATACTGGTCAACTTTTGGTCTTAGTACACCAATTTTGCATTCATATTTTGTATCACTCCCTTCAGTGCATGTTAATCTAAAGTATAGCAAATCATTCTCTCTGTGGAGCTATCTGTGTTGAGAGCATCTGTATTGAGATAGATGGGGTGGAGGTTGGGGTGGGACAAAGTTTTGTTTATCTTTCAGATATGATTTCTTCTTTTTAACTTTATTTCATAATGCAGTGTGCCTTTAGAGGAACACTCCTTTACCGGTGTCCTCCCATTTTCCTCTTCTATCCAAATTCATAGAAATGAATTTGAGCCAAGTGTTTTAACTTTCTTATGCCATTCCTCTCTAAGGCCATGAATCCATTGTTAATAGAAAACTATGAATCGGAAGCAATTATAATTATTTCACTTTGAAATTTCCAGCCTGTACTGACTCATTAATAGTGTATAAGGAATAGTATATGAGCAAGCCTTAGTTCTGTCCCAGGCCTTTGGGAACAGGTACAGATGCATTTCACTCTCTAGAGCTCATCTTATGCATGCCCCTAAATAATCATCTCTGAGAGAGGCAGGCAGTGGCTAGGGCCATGGCCTCCAAGAGATGGATCTGTTGTGCTTTGTCGAAATAAGTTCCTGGTAACTCACCTGTCACTTCCTCATCAGCCTCTCAGCCCTAAATGAGACAGCTTGGCAATATATCTTTTAAAGGTCTATCTAATCTCTGAAGTCTAAGATGAAGCATATCTTTATATGCAGACATGTACAGCTGCTTCTAAAAGCATTCAAATTTAAAGTTGCAAGCCTAAGTAGGCTTCCTAACTTCATTTCCAAAGGGTTTCCAGGTAACTCATAACTTAAGAACATGAGTCACACTGGAAATGGAGCTATGCCTTCCAAAGTGTACGAGCTGTAAGCATTTTTGGGCTCTGCAGGCAGCCTTAGACACTTTGTCCAGAGTGTGCCTAAGGGAGCATTTTCATCACTCCTTGTTGGAAATGTCCGTAGATGGCGCAGTACTGTTGAGCAATGCTGTGGGTCTGGAGGGCGTTCTTCAGGAACTGCTACTGTTCAGTAATTTCTTCAAAGTGCACTAACAATTCATTTGTCTGCTTAGAAATCTTCTGTGTGACACTTGCAGTACTTTAAAGATAATGAAGAGCAAGTCAAATAAACAAGGACTGTGCTTTTTTATTATCTTAAAGTTGACAGGGTGTAGTAAACGCCTCTTTTCCCAGATGTTCCTTCCTGTCTTTCCCAAATGACAAACTCACCAGGAAAGAACTCATTGTACTGATTAGTCTTCAAGTCACAATAAAAAATAATTTTCTCTTAGTGATACTGTCTGAAGATACTGCCCATTTACATTAGGAATATTCCTACCCTTGTTTTTTTTCCAGGTCAGCTGTTTTTTGTTAAAGCCTCAAAAGATAACTGAAGGACATAAATTTGTGAATAAATCATATATTTGCCTGTTTAGATTTAAGGGTTGTAGATTATATTCCATAAATCAGCAGCAGATGCAGGATGGAGGTAGATTTTGTGCTTAAGAGATTAATGAGTATGGAATACATGAAGTTAAATGGATTTATTGATAAGGCTTCTATTATGAAAAAACCCAAACAAGCCACAAACTTATTTTTTCATCTAAAACTGGAAAAAGCTGAGTCCATTACTTATTTGTTTACTATATGGCTGATCAATTAAATAGCAAAAAAATTCTCAGTTAAGCAATCTTTAAAAACCCCACTTGCTGGAAGCTATTGTTGTATTGTTGCACCTCTCTACTCTCATTTATTAGATCATTTCTCTTGGGCTCTCTAAATACTTCAGGCAAGCACCCTCTGGGCATGCTGTAGTGTTCAGCAAATAAGCGAGCCTTGCAAGTGGTGAGAAAAAAAATATATCAAAATTTGCCCCTAAATAGATATAAATGGGAAATGATGGTTGCTGGATACAGCTCTTCTAAGGCATCATGGAAATATCTATGATTTGAAATTGTAGAAAAGCAATACAAACAAATACAAAACAGAATATTTGGCAATTTTATTGTGTTTTTTCCAATTTTCAAGCCAACAATACACCAGACAGAATATGTGCAGAATTTTTAACAGCTCTTATTGGCTTATGCTAAACAAATGCATTATCTGAGCTCATTAGGTTGTTCATTTGTTTAATCTGTGCAGCCCTACTAGGTAATTGCTATTCCTCTTCATTCTCTTTTCCTTTTCCCTATTCTTTTAATCCTTTTTGATTATATTATTGTAGCCTGGCTTAAATTAGTGTGTGCATTATTTGGAGTGTTAACAGGTCATCCAGTGTGCTTGTACAACAAAGCCTCCAGTATGAAATAGAGCAATGCTGCAATGCAAGCAGATAATCAGCAACAAACAAGACTGTTCAATTAAAGCTCTACTATCTAAAGCAAATTAACCACAAATTAGCAAATATTTGCTCAGGTCTTAAAAAAATTTACTGGCTCAAATAAAGATGCAAATTAGCATCTTCACTTATTTTTACTTCCAAACGCAGTTTTCACTCATGGCGAAAACACCTGTATGTGAATATGAATCAGAAATAGAGTTTTATCTTGCTATTTCAATTTTACTGGAGAGATGTTTGCGTGACAAAATGCAATTTGATTGCAGAAATAATCTACAGGAAAAGATGGGAGGTTGTATAAGCTTTGCATTTTTGAACAGTCAGTTCCCGTAGCCAAGTGGCATAGCCTTATCGAGGGCAGAACAGGAGTGAATTGGCAGTACATTAGAAAGCATGATTAAAAGAGGGAAAGTTGAAACTACTCTCATGTCAGCTGTTTTCCTCTACAGGATATTGAGCCATTCCTGTCCTAACCAGATACTGATTGCTTAAAACTTAGTCCAGAAGTACTTGTCAAAACCATTTCCTCAGTTCATTTTGACATGCTGAGCCGTGAGTAGATCCTGAGAATTGTTTGCAGTTTAGTACTAGAAATATTCTCCTGCTCTCACTTGTGGCTGTGGGAACAAGATCAGACCCACTGCAGAGAACATAAAGTGCCATCTCTTTCCACAAAATCTATTTAAACTTTAGAGCTGAGGTTCTGATCATGTTTTGTGGATTCAGAGGGCTGGAGGGTGCTACCAGGTGCTTCCAGAAGGTTTCTTGTAGCTCAGAAGTTGCAGAGGACTTGAAGTCTTGCCTTGCAGCAGCCATATATCACTCTCCATTTCAGTAGGCATCCAACTTTTCATTGTCACTTTCAGACCCCTTCCTTAGAATGGAAGCATCAGTTTTTCAACTGGCAAATAAGAAAGGAAAAATAATTCAACATTGGCATGCTGTGAGGAGAGTTGTGTGGTGGAGCAAACATGAGCATAGGATCATGCATAGCATCAACATACTTAATGCTATTACCCTGTTATAGTCCTGAGCTTAATCCATCCATGGATTTCTGGTGATAGGTATTAGCTTCAGTGTTATATCCAGTGTGTTACTCCCTCTGCACTGTAAACGCAGTTCTTTGATTGGTGAGATCAGGCTGCCTACTCAAGTGACTGCAAAATTCATCTCAGGTGCAGATGACTGTGAGGCAGACTAGAAGTATTATAAATGTTGGTAATATTAATAGTGGAATTTCTAAGCTTACTTGTGGAAACACCCGGCTAATATATACCTACCTGTCCAAGATCACATCTCTGGAGAGGAAAAATCCTCTGTGAGATCTGTGAGAGGAATAAGTCATTGTAAATGAGGCCACGGACCTATGGAAAAAGAGAGTTCCACTACTCCTAGGCATGGAAGGAGGTCAGTAGGTAACTTCTGGCATTTTAAGTAGCAGTCAGGGGATAGCAAGAGAGCACAGAAGATTAGGTTTTGACAACTTGCTCACCAAAATACTGAAGGTGGAACTCTGATCTGGAATTTCTTAATTTTCATGCATAGGAAAATTGCTGCAAAAGAACATAAAAAATACTATATCTTGAAATCAGTTTAAAATTTATTTCCTTTAGAGAAAAGTACCTAAGAAAATTGATTGCAAAATTGTTTAAGGTAGTTGGAAAAAAGACACAGGTTTAGGGAATCTTGGGTTTTACTCCTGCTTCTAACATTTACTTTTCTTTGGTCTTGTGTTTTGACAATTCTGTATCACAGTCCAAGAAACACAGCCATCAGCGGAATGCGTATTGTATTACCTATCTCTATATGAGATGAAATAGTATAGGCAGTCTTTAAAGAAGCAAAGGGAAAAATCCTCTGGCCAGAAACATCCTAGCAAGAAACCCAGAGGCAGAGAAAATGCCCACAGGATCAGGAAGATCTACTTAAATCTATCATAGAAAATATCTAACAGACTCACAACCCAGTCCAAGATCCTGGCCCAGTCTATTCAGTCCAGTTGTTGTCCACCAGAAAAACCACAACAGCTTGTACCCAGAAAGAGAGTCCTGCATGACAACAGGACAACACACAAAAACTCTCCTACTCTCTGCAAGCGAGCTCACTTTTTGTATTGTTTCACTACATCAACAATACCTTTTCTTGAAGCAGACACCTGTTCTTAACCCAACTTAGTGTTTTTTTGCCCAAAGTCAGCCAAGACCTAGGTAAAAAGCCAAAAGGAATGTTTCTCTCTCCACATCCCATGAGAACCTGGGTATCTACAGTTTCTCATCCATTTGTCACCCTCAGTCCTCAGCACTTCACCTTGTTGGATGGATGGTTAATTGTGCAGTGTCTGTTTTTTGAGCACTTCAGTTTGAAAGTGATGTAGGTTTGGTTTGTATAATAGTGTTATTAGAAGTTGCAGTACATTTTCAAGCGAAAAATGAGTTGTCATCACAGGCCACAAAGATGATCAAAGGGCTAGATCAGCATTACTATGAGAATAGGCTGAGGAAGCTGGGGTTCTTCAGATTAGGAAAGAGAACACACCAGGGTAGTCTTAAAACTGCCTTCCAATATCTGAAGGGAACACACAGGAAGTCTGGAAGAGAGGGGCTGTTTACAAAAGCATCTAGCAACAGGACAAGGGTACGTGGTTTTGAGCTGAAGAAGAGTAGGTTTAGACTAGGTCTTAGGAAGAAGTTCTTCAGTACAAGGGTGGAGAGACTCTGGAATAGATTGCCTGAAGAGGATGTGGATGCCCAGTCCCTAGAGGTGTTCAAGGCCAGGTTGAATGTGGCCTAGATTCAAGCAAGACTAGTTGAGAGACATCCCTGCCCATGGCAGGGAGGTTGGTGTAGATGATCCCTCTTCCAACCGTAGTGATTCTATGATTCTGTGATCTACCAAGCAAAGCACCTGTATGACAATGTTTCGTAGGACTCCTAGGAGTCTAAAAACCTAAAAAATGACATCTTATCCAGTAAGTGCTATGTGTACCGTGTACATTTCAGACTAGCATGAACACAGCAAGAATCATATATAAGCATTTGTGAAAAATACAGAAACTGTTCTTACACTTGACAGAAGCAACTCTGGATATTACTTTATCTAATTATATTTCCCTTCAAATGAAAATAATCTCTTAACTGTCTGAGGACTGACTCTAATGGATATTATAAATCTGATTTTGTGAAGAAATATCTTAGTCATAAATTATAAGATCTTTGTTACAGTTTGCCCAAGGCTGAAAGAAAACAGTGATATATTTAGTCCTTTCCAAAGATTATATTAACCCCTCTGTATTTCTGCTTTCTTGCTTTTTCCAACACTGATTTTTCTTGATGAAGAAAATGGAAGTTATCCTATTTTTATGTATTTTATATTGATATACAAAATTATGAGCTTTTCTGATGTATTATGCTTTCCACAACCCTCCACAGTTTTATGTATCCTGTGTTCATCAACATTAGCAGTTTTCTGTGAGCACTTTTGCTAAAACAAGCAGGAAAGCTGAGACCTAAAATTTTTTACTTTGTCTTTTTTTTATTAATTTATTTTTTCCTTTGCATTACTCTATTGAAACAGAAAAGTAGATAAGCAGATGAAGACTGACATCAGTATGGTAGTAAGTTGTGGAAACCATGTGTCTAATCGTGCTTTTCCAAAGCATTCAGTTCAAAGCCCACCTTAATTCAGTGCTTTGCTGCTGAGAGGGACCAGCAAAGGAAGAGAATCAAGATCCATGTCTAGACCTAGTCTGTGAGCACTAGAGAAATAAAACACAGAGGTGAATTTCAGTGTTTTTCCTATCATCTCTGCACTAAAACCCAGAAGCAGTACCATTCCCTTGTACAACAGAAATCTGGGGACCCAAAACTAACTCCCTCCCTAGAAGCTCCAGCCAACATTGCTATTCTTGCTAATTAATGGCTTCCTTCCATCTGCCTGGCTAACACAACTCCTGCCTGGGCTGCACAGAAGCTCCATGGAGGGACGGAAGACCAAGGGCGCAAAAGGAAATGCATCCCGCATCTCCCAGTGTAGGGGTCAGAGTGCAATGGCTCTTGGAGGGCAGCAGCCATCAGTACCACTTCCAAAAGCAGTAGTGAGAAAGAAAAGCCAAGGACCAGGAATCTGGGCGTTGAATTTTTTAAGAGTGCTGAATAAACATGGGAATGATTATTTAAAGAAAATCGCCCAGCTTAAATAAACAATTGGGAAAATGTGTCAGGTAATTGGGTTTTCATAATCATCAGTTATGGCTTAATTTTAGGGTCACAGAAGACCTGGAAATGACCTCACTAATGATAAATAGACTTTAGTAACCTGGTGGCCCTCCGAGGTGGACAGGTGGAATTTCCTTTTGAGAGTTTTCAAACAAAAACATGTTAGTCTTTTTTTATTATTATTTTTTGTTGTCATCTGTAATAAGGTCTACTTCTATAAATGTATTATTGAAATACTCCACTGAGTTTTCATCAGTGGATGGACTTGTTCCTGTTCCCCAATTGAAAAGAGGGCTGTGAGTACGTAATAAGACCTCCCTCTGGGATACTAGACAATACACAGACACAAGTGGTTTCCTGATTGCACTTATTCACATATCCAATGATGAGGTGTCTGTCCCAGCTGCTAAAACTTCAGAAGAGATAGTCCCATGCTGCTTTTAATGTAATGTTGTCACGAATGTTTACAATTCCTCACATTCTTCACATGATGCTCTTCCCCATCAAGGCATAAACTCTAGGGGATTCTCGGGGAGAAGTATCATAACTAAATCTTCTCTAATTTGACCCAGACTAGTAACTTGGGGAATATAAAGAATATATAGGTATTTATAAAGCAAATAAAGGATTGTAAATATTCCAAAATAAACACGTGCATGACTCCACTCAAATTTGAAATGGAGATGTATTTATCTGTATGTAGTCAGGAGATATGTAAATATATATTTATGTAGATAGCTATGTAGATAGAGAGAGAGAAAGAGAGAGAGAGAGAGAATGAGATTTGCATATACATATCTCAAAAAAAATTTAGTCATCTGACTTGAAGAGTCACTGGTCTGATTGTGATTTCTTTATTCAAAACCTATTGAACACATAGGATAGTTAACAAAAATGGGGTTTGTTTTAGGTCCTTGCTGTCCTGAAGCCAGCTTTGCTTAATTCCTCCAAGGTGGGCTCAATGCATGACCTCTTTCCACCCAGGTAGTAAAAGACAATTCTTGCTTTTTACACTTCGCTACAGCAATTGAAGAATGTAACTGTTAAAGGAACATAGTGAATCCAAGGAATCCTCAGCAGAACCTGAAACTTTAAATATCTTCTATAAGGGCATACAAGGACATGATGCATTCAGGCTCTCCTTCATCCTTCAACACAAGTCAGTATGACCTGCTTTCAGCCCTGTTCCTCAGCATGGTCTTGAATGCAATATAGAAGGTTGTGTGATTAATGCTAATATTGTCAATTAGCATTGCTAATGTAGACATTATTAAAGTCTTATTAACTGAAGCATATTTCTTCAGAAGTGTTCATTGAGATGCCTGTTTTTAGGTAAGAATTACCTCTGGAGCTCTATTTAATGTGTATCCTCTTATGAACTTCCTAAAAAGACCAGTGTACTTTAGGTAATTATTTTCTGCCCTGCATTCAGTTTTTTATTCACTGTAGGTTTTAATGCAGTAAATATGCACATAAAACCTATTTCTTATTTCCAGAGTAAGGTACTTAATTCTCAATGCTGATATTCATCAATAATCTCCATAAAAGGAAAAAGCTGCAAACTTAAAGTTATAATTAGATCAGGTATAGTTTTTGTTGTTGTTAAAAAGGAAATAACCATTTTGCCAAGACTGTCAGTTATAACAACTTATGAGCCAAAGAAAATATTCACATTTTCACTGTGCTTTGTTACTGAACAATGCAAATACTTTTCCTCTGTTAGGAAATCTCAGTACGCTGTCCCAAAAGTATGTCTGGATCTACTGCTACCTATTTCTCAACACAAGATAGCCTGAAGAGTTTTGGAGTACTTTATTACACATCTTTGCTGTGGATTTCTGGATTGTTTTCTAAATATCCGGTTGTTGATATATGCCCTCAAAGCCACCTGGTTGAGGGACAGTCTTTTTCCACAGAGTAAATTACTATTGATGGTCAGAAGATGTACTTTCACAGGTGGGTTTTTGTGAGACAACAGTCTAACAGGATATTTTCTGTGAGAAGCCTTGCAGAGGTGAGAAACTGGCTTCCCCTGCACACAAGGACCACCACAGGGAGCTGAAATGGGTCCCTTGAGTCAGGACACTTCCCTCCCACAGGGTCCAGCAGAGAATGGCCACCACAACCAGCTCATTGCATGCCCACCTCCCAGGCTGTCACAGCTCTGGATTTGGGTATGAGCACTGGTATCAGCTTGGGTTTCAATGAGTCACAGTCAATTACATATATATGGCAACCTACACATATATGCATTAGACACTTCTGCTCAGATGCTGGTTTACTTCTACTTACCTCCTAGCAAAATTAGCAGCATCATACCCCACCTACTTCCTTCTGCCAACAGACATTGTCCCCATCTAACCCATGAGGCAGCCAGCTGCCTGTGGCCGCCTCAGCTCCCTCTTGCCTCTCTCACCACTGACTCACTGTTACCATCTGTGGGCCTGGCCAGCAAAACTCTTGCTGTCACCTGCCCATCAACAAAGCAGAAATAGGTTTAGGGACAGTATGACAGAAAGGGAGAGTCACCAATTCCACCAGGTGGCTTTGTTTCTTGGCTATTGTTACTTTGTGTTTTGCTAAGTGACAAGTAGGTGACTGAAGTAATAATGTCTCTTCATGCAGACTGACATGACAGAAATGGTTTCATTTAAAATAAACTGGACCTGCTGGCATGTATAAGAGAGAGAGAAGTGCTTCAGAATTGTGTCAAAGCAAAAAAAAAATGTTAGCTACATTCAGACCCAGAGAAATAAATCCTTATTCTGGTAGCAAAAGATAGGAAACAGAACAGCAACACTAGCACTAAGAGTGGCAATGTCTAAAAACACAGTATGTATGTGCACAAATAGCTATGGGCTACCAATAAATCATGAAAAAGCAATAAATCCCAACTTTGAACACAAGCACCTTTTGTTGCAGACTAGTGGAAAGCATTCCCCCAATATTAATAGCACTGCTTCACAGAAACTACCTGATGATGTCTGTATGATATTTATAGTAATACGTGGTATTATTGTAAAAGGGACATTTGTATTTTAACAACATCCCAGTGTTCAGAGTGGTATGCAGTCACATTCACCCAGCAGGATTTCTCCTGCTAATAGGAAATGCACCCAACTACATAGAGTTCCATCAGGAAAACTGAAGTAATTGGATAATGGGTTAATCAATAAGTAGTTATTCACTGGCATATGTCAGCAGGAGTAGGGACGTGGTTTCCCCCTTGTACTCAGCACTGATGAGGCTTCAGCAAGAGTACTGTGTTCAGTTTTGGATACCTCAGTGCAAGAAAGACACTGAGGTGTTGGAGTAGGTCCAAAGAAGGGCAAGAATGTCGGTGAAGGGAGAACAAGCCTTATGAGGAGTGGCTGAAGGAGGTAGTGGTCTTTAGTCTGAAGAAAAGGAGCTGAAGTGAGACCATATAGCTGTCTACAACTACCTGGAAGGAGCTTGTTAGAGAGGTGTTGGTATCTTCCTACAAGTTAATAAATGGTAGGACAAGAAATGGCCTCAGGTTGTGCTAGGGAAAGTTTAGGTTAGACATTAGGAAAATATCTTTGGACATTTCTTTGGAAAGGCCATCAGGCATTGGAACAGGCCACACAGGGAGAGGGAGGTGGTTGAATCACCATACTTAGACATGTTTAAAAGTAATGCAGATGTAGAGTTATATGGACATGGTTTAGCAGTGGGCTTGGTACAGTTATGTTGGTGGTTGGACTCAATGGTCTTAAAGGTCTTTTCCAACCTAAATGATTCTGTGGTTCTACATGTGATTTTAAAAACAGGCAAAGTGTAAGGTTGTATTTTTATCTAGCAGGTTGATAGAAGAGACATGTGGTTGATTAGGAGAGACATGCGGTAGAGATCTTATGTTGTGGTTGTATATATATATGAGCACTATGGAGCAACTAAAAACTAAAAGAACTCCCCTGTTCACATTCATTGAGAAGCAACAATGTACTGAATGGAGGAATGAATTTTGCATCATATATATGTGTGTAGCTGCTTGGTAAATGTTAGAGATGTTTACACTGAACCAGGCATCTGTAGTCCCATTCAGACAGCTGAATCTTACAGTCATACAGTCATGATTTCTGATTAGTAAACACCAAAAATGGACTAATGCTTACAAATGTGTGTTTAGTCATTATAATTTATAGAACATGGATTTGTTGCACTCAATATGCCTGCAGTTAGCGGTTCAGTAAGTAATATTTGATCAATGAGTTGAAACTGTGAATAAAGACAGCTTTCTTAAGTGTTTTGGAGAAAACAACAGAAAGAGTAGCACCTGTACCGAGCACACACAAGTGTACGTTGTTTGCATTTTGATAGCTCAAAGGTGTTGCTGAATCCAACTTTACTTTCATGTGAAATGTGAAATGCTCATGAATTTGATTGTCCTGCGAGAGATGTCTGTCATTTCTCAATAACTCCTCAAAGTCTGTGACCATACCTCCTCTTGTGATGCAGGTCATTTATTGTGGTTTATTGCTTCTCTCTTTCCTCCTACATAACATGGGACATATTCCACCATCTTGATGTCACAATATTTGCACTGCCTTTCCACTTACTTCTGCTGATNCCCCACCCCTGTTCTCTGTGTTCAATTTGAGTCAATGCTTTCATGTTTGACACCCATAATGGTTAAGTAGAATGTAGGGAGAAGTTTCTCCTTCTAAGAATAATCCAAATAGTTGCTCCTTTGCACTCTGTTCTTGAACCCTCAGTTGTTAGATTCAAGATGATATGTAAAAGCTTGGTTTTCTGGCCCCACAAGACTTCCAGTGAAACCAGTCTTTGTATACCCAAATCTCTCAGTGACTGTACAGAAAGTCAGGGTGCATAAATAACTTGGGATCAGTATGAGACTGAGAGTAACACCAATCCAATATAACTATTATAATTATTTTCTAATGCAGACGAGGATCCAATGTCTCACTGACTTTGGATATGAGCAGTTTGGGAAGTGTTGAACCTTTTGTTGCTGTGCCAACCCCACGAGAAAAAGTAGCAATGGAATACCTACAGTCAGCTGGACGCGTCCTGACACGGCAGCAGCTTCGAGATACAGTTGCATGTTCTCATTTACTTCAAACGGAATTCATGGTACGTTTAACAACAACCTTTAAAGGATGGGGGGGATTTTTTACATAACTGGCACAACAGAAACTGTGAGGAAAGAGTAATTGTGTGACACTTTATTGTCAAGGTATAAATAAAGTGTGAAGGGCAGGATAGGTGCTTTCAAAGTGGTGTTTTATTTTTATGCACTAAAGACAGATAAGTAAGTTAGTTACACGCATGAATTACACAGATTCTGCTCAGTTGGATGTCCCACTCATAGGTGCAATAAACATCATGTTACAGCTACATTAAAAACATCCAGGACTGTATGCTGTGACAGTTTCTAATGCATCATAGACGCATGATGACAGAAAACACAGTAATAGTTGGAGATTTCAGCTATTCCTGTGTAAACATCTCATATGTTTGCAATTCAATGATAAATTTTTTGTCAATACAAATGAATTTTTGGAGCTGAGAGGAAGTCTGTCCAAAATAACTGCAACAAGCATTCTGTACTGCAAGGCTGATATACTCAAGGCTAAAAAAAAAAACATGAACTGTCCTACAAGTGTAACTAATATTAAAAAGGTAAGCATCTAAGATGAAGATAGTGCCCTGATAGAAACAAATGAGGGCAGTAAAACTCAGTCAGAGAAAACAAATTGTTGCACTTTACTGTAAGAACACCTGAAAAAGACTGGTACTGCATAACAGCCAGATGAAGATGAGTGTAAGTTTGGTTTAGTAGTTCAACTGTAATAAATAGGTTCACATAGAAATGTGCATCCTTACAAAGTATGGAAGAGTAGGAAGACCTATACAACCTCTTGAGCATACTACAGGTCTAACAAAGATAGACAAACTATTCCAGTTATTGCTGAACATGCCAGAGTACATGATCCCTCAGGTTTCATTCTGTTTTCAGATTGTGCATGGAAGTCAATAGAATAGATGATGAGTGCCATTTTATTCTAAAAATAGTTTTTCATTATGAGTAATTGCATGTGTAAAGTAGTCCCTTGTTTTAACCTTTAAAAAGACCGAGTTAATAGTAAAAGTCATTTGCTTAAGAAAAGCAAAGCCCTCAGCTTTTTAAGCATCCCATATACATTTGTCATTGTTTATGCCTCCGCTTCTCCACTATTCTGCTGCTTAGGCAGGAAAGCTAGATGAAATAACTTCATTGTGCTTAAACTGTCCATGTAAGGAGACAGTTTATGTAGGCAGCTTGACACCTCTGTGGAACCATATTTATCCAAATCCTCTGAACAGCATCTGTGCATGGCTTTGGGGCAATGGAGACTCACATTTTATTTGTCCCTCAGGAGGCCACAACACGATTTTGGTGATTCAGTGTTTCCACAGAATTTTATTGAAAAGATTGTGACTTGTCCATTTCACTTTCAAACCATTTTAAAAAATGTGTTTTAAGATGAAGCTGTTGAACAGTATCTGTTTAATGTCTTCCTTGCTACAGAAAATAGCTTTAGTAGGAACTTCAGGCATGTAAAGAACGCAACTTATAAACCTCACTTGTTCTGCCCACTCAGCTTGTTTTAACTACTAAATAAATAAAGAAGAAAATCTCCTTGAGAATAAAAGTATTAATACCTATGCTATTTGCAAACTGCTGTCAGATTTCTGTGCCCTTGGCCCCACAAGCTCTGGGAGGATCCAAATGACTAAAAAGTGTTTACAGGATGTAAATGATTAATATTATTAATTGACCTTTTTGGCCTACAGAAATGTGTTTCTGTTTTCAACTTGGTAGCATTCCTGCATCTGTCAGTTACTTGCCAACAGATGAAGTATTCTCAGTTTCCAACAGGCAATGAGAGAGAGACAGCCAGGCGGCTGGAAGAGCCCCACTGACCACCACATCTTTTGCAGGCAGAGGACTCTTCCTCACCATATTTTTCCAGCATCTGTAGATGCCAAAGGTAGATCACATTGAACATGGACTTAACATATTACTCTCTCTCTCTCTCAGATGGTATACAGCTCAGCAAGGAAGCCTCTCAGAAGTATTGTAGCGTGTTTTTATTCAGAACTGCACCAGGAAAGATCTCACTCAGCCACTAGCCCATATCAGAACTAGTTAGGACAATTAGGAGCCCAAATGACAAGTGGAAATGCTTCTCAGAGGTCAGCACTAAGAATGGCTGAAAGTCAGAGGTGTGTGGGAGCTCAATTTGCAGTTCCATGGAGGAGGAAGGGTAACCAGAAGCAGGACAGAGGTAAAATGGCTTGACCTGAAAAAATGGAGCCTGACAATTGAGAAGAACCTGCATGTAGTGCAAGCATCAGATGGATGGCAGTACAGGGAACTGAGAAAGGATTGGGTAAAGAATCTGCAAGGAAGGTGTATCTAAGCAGCAACATGTTTGGCTGACCTGAAATCACAGTGTCAATTTAAAGGGAAGGAAGAGATCAAAGAATAAACTGAGTGATGGGGAGAGAAAGAATAAAAAGTGCACTAAACACGTGAGCAGACAGCATAAAAATAAAAACACCATAGAGGTTGCAGCCTCATATGGTAAGATATTCAGAAGGGAAGCTGGGAAGCAGAAAAGAATCAAAGCCATTTATTCTGTCCCAGTCTCATGGTTTGAAAATTGGCCACAGGCATTGTAAAACCCCTTTGGGGAGTCATATTCTCCCAAGTGCCTGAACATACATATTGGGTAATGCAAAAGTACAGCGAAACTCACCGTGTGCCACAAAGACTGACCTCCTTTTATACCCAGGACACCCATCTAAACGTTACTTAACTTTTACTTCTCTTCAACCAAAGAAGAAGGTAGCTTCATCTACTTGGTTAACACATGCAAAGATCTGCTGTTGGGTACATCCTTAGCAGGCTGTTAGGGACCTTGTCCCTGTTCTTCTAAAAAAAAAAACCAGAAAAAGCAGGAACCATTCATACTGGCAGCACCAGAGCTTGGGTCTGAATGACAGTGTCCATGCATCTTATCTGCGCCAAAGGTCTGGCCATGCCTATTCCTGTGAAGTCAGCAACCAGTTCATTTTGCAGGAAAATCCATAGGTAAATTTTCCAGTGATGCAAGCCAAAAGGATTTACACTGAAGAGGGCAGGAACATAGCTTTTGTGCCTCCTCAGATCCCTCTGTGTCTGTAAAAGGCGGTTATTTAATATGTCACTGACTCTTTGGATGCCCCAGAATAGCAATGAAGTTTTCAAGTCTCTAGTGAGAGAGTGCTATTAAGTAAAAGTAGTAATTTACCTAAGATCAAATTCCAACTTACCGCAAGAGAATTTAAACAGTGGTGGCCAAAAAAATTCAGAAAAAAACACTTCAGTCAAATGCAGCATTAAGTAATTTTGTTTTGATTGGTAGGATATCCCCCACAACCAGGAAGAAAAAAAACCTACGTTTCTTCTTGATATTTTCCATGGGTTGTTTTCATTCAGTTGTAAGAACAATAACAGTGCTTCAGATCTCAATATCTAATTATTCTTGCTCACCTTAGACCAAGTGCAACCTTTTGTTCAATGCAAAATGGGAGGACCTTTACTTTCCATACTGACAAGCAATTGAAAAGCAGTAATATTAAGTTGATCAGGAGTTTATTACTTGTGTGGTTTGTGAACTTCACACAAACTGTCACATTAGTTAATTGCACATCCGCTTATTTCAAGAAGACAATGCAGATCAGCCACTAAAGGATCAAGATAAATGAGAATCAAGAGAAATAGCTTCCGATTTGTATTACACTTTTGAGTCACTGAATGCAAAAGACTAACAGACTTCTAGAAGTTTCTGTAAAACGCGAGGGACATTGTTGAGAGCTTTGCATTAGAGAGTTTTAAAATGTTTATCATATATTACTAGTGAATTATTTTGAAATCTCCTTCCCCAGTTATGTCAAATATTGTGCTTTTTTGCTACAGTACTGCACTTTTCAACTCACTTGTCTAGAAACATTGTGCATTTTGACCTTTCTCCTAATCCTGTAAAAACTTTGCTTTTAATAATCCATCAGAAGTGCTCCTTGGAAGTCACCCCTTCAACATGCTACTCTCTGCATTTATTAAAGGAAGGGTGTTGACAGGCTTGAGGTGGGAACCACTTTTTTTCTTATTAACTTTCATGTCAAAAGACAGTTGTGTAACGGCAGATGGCCTTCTGATGATAATTTCCTGCATGGTTTCTCTGGAAACACCAATCTGATTTAATTTCTTTTTTATAGGAAATACCAATGAATTTTGTGGATCCCAAAGAACTTGACATCCCGAGTTATGGAACTAAAAACCGCTATAAAACAATATTGCCAAGTAAGTCAGTTACCCCATAGTTTTTTCCAGTGACACATAGTCCTGCTTTAAGAGCATACTGCTGTGAAGATCTAGCTTGCTTTACTTTTGATTGTTGTGTACCTATTCATAAATGTCTTTATAGTCTATGTAGTAAGATAACACCAATCTAATGGAATGGCAAGTGTGGAACTCGCTCTGGTTGTGCTAGATCCACAGCATGGCAACCACGTAGTGAAATGCCGAATGGGTGCCTGATGGTTTTCTCTGGAGGACAGCTCAGGCAGATGGGTAGTGAGAGGTCTGCCATAACTCACAGTAACTCCCCTGATCTGAAGGATGAGGACCAAGACTGTTGCCTCCATAACAGCTCACACAATATGAGTTCCTCCTGTTTGGGTCAAGCTACTTGTGATCTTGTTGAACATTAAATGTCCAGACAAAAAATATTGAAGTGCACCCTATTATTTCTGGTAGTGGGCTTCCATTTTATGAGTCCTCTGATGGATGTTCTTTGTCATGTGCCTCTTGGCTTTGTGGGTATCTGTTTACATTAGTAAGAAAAAGACTCTCACAGAGTGCTGCCTCATCATTGCTGTAATCTTGTTACTGCCTTGCTACAACTCCTGTACTATTGTTGGCCCAACTTATTTGTTTCTGCCTAAGTAACAGCCACTGTGTTATAATTAGAGGTGATTGAAAACTTTTCAGTGGAATAGTTTTCCTTCATAATACACATTTCTCTGTAAAGAAAATTATTTTTGTAACATTTGTTGGAGAATGAGATATTTGATTTATCTTTATAAATAATTTTGTGTTCAGTTTCAAAATAAGCTGCAGAAGTTCTAACACTGCACTAAACACAGACATGAATAGCTGAGTTCTTATAAATTTTAACATCAGCAAAGTGAAAAAAGTTCAATGATTCAAAATGCTGGGTGACACTCCCACAGAAAAAAAAAGGAAACACATCCCTCCTCTTAGGTCTGGAACGAAGAATATTTCTAGAATGCCACCATATTCTATCAACCAGAAAATTGTTTTCTAATCATCTTTATAATGTCCTTGTAGGCTTTTGTTATATGTTAGTCATACAAATTTATACACTTTAAATGACAAGATTTCTCTCAACTAGCCTGAATGCATTCTGATTTGTTCATGTCATCGAAAGGCCTTGAAGCCAAAGTAATGTAGACTGATGGCCTTCACTCACTAGATTAGTCTCAGAAATAGGATATGTAGGTGGGAAAGAAATTCATTCTATGGAGGCCTTGATTCCCTTCAGACCCCGGGGAAATTTCTGTTATCCTCAAGGTTATTTAGCCATTGCAAGCAATATCTGTGTGCATCTGAGTACAACTAAGGGATGTTGAAGGGAATTAAAGTAAGTAAATAACTGAATGCAAGTTATATATCAAGTAATCGGAAAATTCAGTGTCCCATAGAGTCTGGCCCAGAGTCAACAGGATGTACACAAAGGGTGAAATCCTGACCCCTTTGACGACAGCAGGACTTTTGCCATCAGCTGCAGTGGAGCCAGGATGTATCGCCGAGCCTCCCTCTGCCTGACGGGTGGATTTTTGGAAGGAGTTCTCCCTTCCCATAGCACCTCGTGTCCAAGCTGTCCCAGCCACCATAAGGTTCGCCTTCAGCAATGCCTTGCAAATGCAATGAGTCCTGTTTCACTGCAGCATGTGTTTTGAACTGGGACACGATAGCTGGGCTGTGGTTGATGCTGATGAGCTTTGAGAACCAGCATGTCTTTGTGTTCTTACCTCCAGTTATCTGGGACCTGCCACTAACTCCACACATTTGCAGTCCACGCACGCTGCCCTAGTGCATCGCAGTAACTCACCGACAGTCACTTTGTAACCATCCTGGGCAGAAATGGAAAAGTCTGTTGTGCATTAGCACCAGGCTTTTTCAAAGAAGATATTTTGAGGATTGAGGCACACGCTCACAAGAGTCACACACTCCACACCCAGTTCGAGAGGGTTTGGAAACGATTTAAGTGATTAAATAGAACAGCCTTCCTGCTTTCCTGCTCAGATGATATCAACTGCTACTCCATACCCCCACATCAGCTTTTCCATTCCCAGCTCTGGGTGTGTCTCCTGAATCAGGGCACCTGTGGTGACAAGTGACATTTGAGCTGATGGATTATATCCTAAAAATGCCCAGTCCTGACAACTCCACCCTCTGTGCTGTAGAGAATTTTCTTGTTTTCTAAGAGATAATTCTGTGACAGGTTGTATGAGGACAAGTTCGTGTTGATAGCTGCCACCCAACCAGACACATTAGTTAATTAAATTGAATACCTTAGCAAAATAATTCTATATGGAAAACTGTAAAGTGCAGGAAATGTCACATTTTTATAAAAGATGCTTCAGTTGCAGTACAACATAGTAAAAACTCTTAGACAAACAATAGGATGCTCTTTAAATTTTCTAAGAGCTATTTGTTTTATAATAATATGTTAATACAAAGTGAGGGGACAGTCTGGGATCAAAGACAAATGGTAAAACCATTCCTTTAAGATCACTGTTTTGGCATCCTTTTACTGACTGTGACCCCCACCTACCAGCCCTGGTAAATCCTGCTCCGTGTCTTCTCTTGAATTTCCTTTGCCATACTCCTGGAACACTTCCTGCTCCCTCTGAGCAGGTTCCTCATCCTGCACACAGATGCCTCAGTAACTCCTTGTGGCATAACAGGAGCTGTTCTTCTCCCTCCTCAGCCTCTTAATCCACATCTTCACTTTTGTCTGCTTATCTCCTGCAGCCTCTAGGACATGTCTGTAGCAGAATCTCAGCTTCAAGCCCTGCATCTTTTTCTTAAGCTGTCTCACTTTTCTACCTCAAACTTGAGGCAGAATTCCTGTGGTGCTTCAGACCATGCATAGGCTCTTGCTTGTAAAGGAGCAAGTGGCTGTATGATGATATTATGTGATTATCTTAATGTGTGAAGCACATACAAGGTACTTAGATGTTATTCCTTATTTCTTTCTGAAGAGCTCCCCGCAGGACAAAAGCCTACATGAAAGCACAGCAGAACACCAGACTTATAGCAACAAGATGGCAGAGAGTGTTTGGTGGGTCAGAACTACAAATCCAAAAACTGTTGCTTGATATGTTTGTGTTAAAACTGACTCTGGCACTCCAGATAAAAATGGGGGGAAGTTAAATCTAAATGCTATGAACAAAGCACTTTACTATACAAGTTTTATTATACAAGCTGGAAAACTGTTCTCTTGATGCTAAGAAATTTCAAGCTCTCTTGCACTACAGTTCTGACTACAACTGGTCATATTTGCTCCAGTTTGGTTCCCTAATGAAGGTAATAGGGTCACAAACAGGTTGTCAAAGACTAAAGAAAAAAAGAAAAAAGCAGGGGAAAGCAGCAGAAGATAAACTGATTCATCTTAGGTTCATTAAAGCATTTTTATATCTCCACGTGTATCCATGTCCTGGTTGTGATCACCAGTGTCGTAACATCGATAATACTTGTCAATCGAAGCACTAGTAAATAGTATGATAATAACTGAGCTGTGACAGACTGAATAGTTACAAATGTAAATGGACATTAGGCAGACCTTATGTTTAGTATATAAAAAATATCCCCTTTTTCTGAATTAGATTTTTTTTTTGTAGTGCTGAAGCAGGTTTTAAAATGCAGAAGTTCTCACCATAACAAATCTGCTAAGTTTTCCATTGAGGAGTCCTGGATTTTATTGAATGTGCCAGCAAATTAGTCAGATGATATTAAAAAATGATGCAGGTGCTTTATGCGCGAGGTGTTTTATCACTTGTAAGCCTTAACAGCCTATTCCTCACCTGGCAGAGACTAAATAGCAGTGCAGTAACACATCCTGTGTTACAACGTTTACAAATAATACTGGTATCTGGTTTTTGTTTATAGACTCCAAGCAAAGTCAGGCAAAATAGAGCTGGATTATTTTAAAAATATTTCAATAACTGAAAGATTTGTGATCTTTTGGACTGCAAGTGTCAGAGCAGTCTGCTTCACAAAAGTTTTGTCTTCCTTTCCTGCTCACAAAACCAGAAATACCTTAAGAACAGCTTTTCTCAGAGCATTTCAGTCCTGTTCTTTATTAGGCAACTAGAATTGGGCTAGGATAACAAAGTATTTCCATTGGAAAAGCTACAAATTCAAATATACCCTAAAGAATTCAGCACATAGTAGCAATCAAAGTGGAAGACAAAAAAAACCAGCGATGACATGTCATACCCACCAATGCATTCGCAATGGGACAACACCCCATGTCTTCATGACAAAGTCACGTTCTTGTAGGAAATGAACCTCCAGTATCAGTGGTAGTAGGAGACTCTGTGCTACAATGCTACCATGTAACCCCACTTGTTCTGGGCAGTTTCATGGGGGCAAACTACAGCTCCTTTAGCCTCCAACCTGGTCAATTCAGGCCAATACTAATGTGTTAAAGATGGAGTTAAAGGGAACTGCTTCTGTGCTGATGGAACAGCTATTCCAGACTTCCAAGATACAGGAAAGAAAACAGCAGTAATTTTGCCTCAGTCAAAACTGTAGGAGACATGTTTTATTAGCAATTGTAAGTGCCTGACAGCTCTGTTGTGTTTCAAGATGCTTTACCAACATTGATGAATTCAGCCTTGCAGCCACCATCTGTGTCTTCCTGCTCTGGCTTCAAACTCCCAGACTTTGCCATCCTTGAAAAAAAGATTATTACCTCAAAGGTATTTGTCATTCAGGAGGAAGCTAATTGCTTCCATTTGTGACTGAAGATTGCCTAGTGGCTCTGAATCTTTAGCAATACTCAGGTTTTCCTCATTTCAGAGCTGAGCTTACAGCACTTACCTATTGGATAACTGAGCAGGACTGATGATTGGTAAAAGATTCCCATTCAGAAGCAGTTTTTGTTTCGTTGATTGGAGTTGGAAGGAGGTCTCAGAAATTGCGAAACTGATTTAACTGCTCTTTAGTAACAGAGAGATTTATCTCCAGACGTGGTAATTAAACTGGATGTTGAGTCTGCTTGGAAGAGGTTTTTTAAGGTAGGGGTCAAGCTACACCAGAATCAGAGGCATTGTGTGAGCTGGAGGAAGCGCGTGTTTTTTCAAGGCCACACAGCCTCAGGCATTTGTGGAAATGGCTAATAATCACTCTGTGCTGAAAAGGAATGAGAGGTTTCCTGTCCTCAGATTGTTAAAGGGGGGGTAGGGAAAAGGCTCTAAAGTTAAGAAGCTGGGAAAGCTATTACAAAGAGATTTAAGACAAGCTAACTAGACTTCATGTTGTGCTGTTAATGCAGAGGACAAGACTTCCATGTACTGACTTTGAAGTCTTGCATTCATTTGCACATTTTAGGAAACATACTTCCAAACACCAGGCTGGGTCCTGCAAAGGCTCCAGTTCTGTCCAAGATGCTCCTGTGACCTCCAGTGGGAAAAGGACATAAAGTATTTCTGGGATCAGCCCTCCTCTTCCTTTGATCTGCAAAAGTTTTATCTTTTCTTGGGAGCTGGATGGAAAGTCATAAAATCAATACAAAAGCAACTCAAAAATATCAGATTTTGCTCTAGCATATGTAGATCAATTATATATTTCTTGCATAATAGTAGGGCCACATAAAAAAAAAGAGTTTTCTTGCTCTATTTATTTGGTTTCAACATCCATATGCATATCTTTGAACATATAGATTGTACTTAGCAAAGCAGAATGCAGAGACTATTTCCAAACCAATACATGTCAATATACCATCAAAAAGCTACTGACTGTAATTATTTAAGCAAATTGCCAGAAGGAAATATTCTCTTTTCCAGTACAGAAACTTTTCCATGTAATTTTGTTAACTGTAGAATACTTTCTTCAGAAAAAGTGTGAAGAAAGTGCCCGTAGACAGCCATGATATAGGTAACTCATCCCATTGTCTTTATCCCTTTCTGTTACACAGTGTAGTTGAGAATATACTGAGACTTACCAAACAGGTGATACACAGAGGATCACATCAGCACAAATGACCAAGCAAAAACTTATTTTGCAGGAGGGGTTTTGTAACCCCTGACCCCTTACTCAATAGAAATGGCCCCCAGTCCATTCTGTATTTTGGCATCGTGTTTCCAGTCTAGTACAAATTTGTGGTCACAGGTAGTGTCAGATGAGAGTGTAAGACTGAAGGGAAGGGTATGGATTACCTAGTCCAGCCTCTTAACGGTGATCTTAAATTGGTATAAAAACACACAGCTGATTTCATCCTAGGCAGAGGGAGCTTTTGTAGTTTAAATCCGACTGTAGTAATTGTAACAGTACAACTTCAGAGGCAAAGATAGTAAAGTTGAATCCAGAGGATTTGGCATAATTAGCATTCTGCAATGATATGACATGGATTTCAGAGACAGTCTAGGCAGGTCAGTTTGACACTCAACACAGGCAGACCGGACCTTGCTGAACACTGCCCTGACCCAGTAGTGTTGCTTCAATGCCCACAGCTTGCTGAGATACTTCTACACAGCCTGCTCAGCATTGTGCAGCATACGTGTACCTCAGTTACATGTTATGGTCTTTTGCAGAGATAAGGATTTGATACGTAATGCTCTAATGCTTGACAGCCCTGAATAACAGTAGATTATTTTCTTCAACATATCTTTTTGATTCTTTATAGAAATCATCTAACTATGGGTTTTCTTTTCAATCTCAATCTTCCTTGTGCTCTTAGATCCTCTAAGCAGAGTGTATTTGAAACCAAAAAATCCATCTGACTCCTTGAGTACCTACATAAATGCTAACTACATTAGGGTAAGTAAATGTACACTGTTCATGTGCTTTTGAGACAATATTTGGTATTCCACATAAATAGTTGGTTTTGCCAAGGTGGCACTGGTTTTGTCCCTACCCATCTTCAGTGACAATTCCTAATCTTTCTGTCTGTTTTGGTGTGATAGACTGGGCTGTTTTTAACAGAGACCATATAACCATGAATGTACTAAAATTGTTGCGGTAAGAAAAGAGTTTGTCAAATAGTTTACAAAAACATTAATGAACACACACATTACTGTGATTTTACTTCAATATTTACTAATTACTATTGTCCTATTGCTTTATAGCAATGGTAGGACTGTTACCTTTTAATAGTGACAAAGATACCAATATTTTGGTTGTGTGAAGATCAGAGTCAATGACACTATAAGATGTATGGTTGCTCACTGCAGACATCTTATCCACAAAGTTCACTGGTGATGGGATTTCTTCACACACAACAAAATAAATTGACAGTTCTGAAATCATCAGTTCAGTAATTAAATAAATATTGTAACAAGTTTGTGAGCAGAAGCATAAACAGATGTGTTAAATATATACACATGTGCCAGCACAGATGCTTGTTTAGATTTTACTCCCTATATTGAATAGATGCAAAGACTTTGACAGTATGAGCCCTGTTGGAAAACAGTATTTCTAAGCATTAGCTCTATTGCAGTCCTCAATGACACACACAAAAAGAACTGAACTTGTGGCAAAGTGTATGCTGAATAGACCATTAAGAAACTACTTCAATTAAGTTTCAGGAGTGCAATTCTCTACCTGGAGAAATAAATGTTTTGATTAGACTTACATATCAGATCCTCAGCTGGGATAAATGTTAATAACACATTTGGAATTTGGCCCTAGAGCTTGCAGTGATGTTGCTTGTTTAAATATAAATACATGAACATATTCATACACATCCCCCATGCCCCTTGCCCTGCATCACTTTACATCTTGTACTTTCAGTGTCTTGTATGAAAGACACTCAAGTAACTAGGCAGAGTACCTTTCTTTGGAGAGCAACTCTTCCATCACCCAGGCCATATTTTGAGTCCTCTGAGGTCTCCTTATTCCCCATGCCACCACCCTTCAGGCTTACATATGGTGATTTGGAACAGGCTGTCCAGGGGGGTTGTGGAGACTCCTTCTCTGGAAATGTTCAAGACACTCTTGGATGTGTTCCTGTGCAACTTGGTCTAGGTGGTCCTACTGTGGCAGGGGGATTGGACTACATGATCTTTCGAGGTCCCTTCCAATCCCTAATGATTCTATGATTCTATGATTTCTTCTGCTGTTGAACTGTCAGCAACTGCAGAAAATAATGCAATTAAATGAAATTTTGCATCCACATCTGTAATATCAGTAGGCTTGTTGGGAACCTGACAAACCTGTCTTGGACAAAGTATGATCAGGAAGATTGGTGAGTAGAAGCACAAATGTTTATACCAGCTGAGGATCCATCCCATTGGTTTATGGGAAGAGTAACAGCCATCAGGGAGAAAGGCATCCAAAAAGAATGGCTAGAGGTTCCCACAGCACCTCCAGTCACTGTCCATCCACTCATCCCTTTCAGGCATTTCTGGTCTCTCCTGATCTGCGTTACTGCTAGGCACCCTGTCACTGCACAAATTAACAAGTTCTCCATCACACCAGAAAAATAAGAAAGCAGTCTGTTGTTTTTCCATTTTCTTTTTGCTTTTCCTTTTTCTCTGGTGTTCCACTTCACCTTACCTTTCTCTGTCCTCATATACACATGTGTGTCTCAAGACTCCCTACAATGATAGAGTTTCCTCCTATAGGGCCTCTGCAAGGTGTTTCTCCTTTTAGCAAAGATGCATAGTAGTCTTTGCTTTCACAAGCATTCATGTATTTTAAATCTTTTTTCATGTCATAAATCTTTCTAGAAACCAGTTCTGTAGTTATTTTCTC